>BQNB010007126.1:0-94692 GCA_026074375.1 Tanacetum coccineum | reverse complement strand
GTTCGCTAAGAAACAAATGGCCCTTTCTATCTCCACGACCAAAGCCGAATACGTCTCCATCGTAAAGGCATGTCAACATGCACTATGGATGAAACAAGCTCTCATCCACTACGACATACGCCTTGAAGACGTTCTGATCATGAACATAATCGAGATTAGAATTTTACTAGATAATGAAAATATCAATAAAATGACCATAGATATCTTCAAAAATCTACATGTATGGTCAATACATGAAAGTTACGAAATCGATTGAAAAGGACGAAAAGAACAATCATCGAAGTGCAACTCACACTTGTGTTGACGATGCTTTGTTAAGTCTAAATGTTCATAAATGATTGTGTTATTAGTAATGGTCAAACTTAGGCTAAAAGATAACACACTCCTAGTAGGATCGACTATGTTGAAATTCCATCAGGAAATTCATGACAAGTTGCACCGTTCCAATTGCCAAAAACACAACACCTTATCTCAATTTACTCAAAAATCAACTCTGTCTGAATTTTTGGAGACTTGTGGACCACAAATCCACTATAAGGAGATCCGTGCATTATTTAGGTAGATCCGTGTGTCACATATCACGGGTAAATAACTAATTTTAAACAAATTGGGACCACAACAAGCATAAAACAAACACACTCCCGAACTCATACACCAAAACCCTTAAACAAACATAACTCTAATCGACAATTAGAGCAACTAATCTACAAGATCTTCAACAAATCATCAATCTATAACAACTATTGTAAGTGATTTCATCTTATTTTCTATTTAATTCATATCTAGGGTTTTGATTTTGATCAAATCACATAATTTGGGGCTTTTAATTTTGCTTGTTATTTTCGTACAATTAGGTTTTTTCATCTTATTTTCTATTTAATTCATATCTAGGGTTTTGATTTTGATCAAATCACATAATTTGGGGCTTTTAATTTTGCTTGTTATTTTCGTACAATTAGAACTAAGATATAACAATGTATAACTACTTTGATACTCAAAAAGCATAATTGAAGTGATTCGCCAATAATTAATTTTCAACAAAAACCTTAAGTTATGATTTTCACTTCTAGGAACTTTTCAAAACAAGGGTTGTTTAACTACATTGTTAATACAACGCAAAAACTTCTTTCTTCATGCATTAATCGGACTCGTGAATGGGTGTATACGAAATTCTTAACTCATAAGCATTGTTCGATTCATTCATTTAGAGCAATATCAAACATAGGTTGTGCATCAAGGTTTGCTTATTATTATTATTATCACTATTTTCATTTTTGCTAGAGTCAAGCAAACCGCACATCCACATCAGTTGCTTATATAAACACTCTTTTATATGTGTTCACTTATCGAGTCTTTGCCATTTATAATAATTTCTTCATTGAAATCACTATTAAATTAATTACGGTACAAAATGCCAAGCGAATACCAACAAGACTACAAGAAAACCCGTTCTTATGCTCTAAAAATCTACAATAGCCAACATGCCCGATTCACTTAGGGATATCTATAGGGCCTTAGAAAGTAGATATGTTCATGAAGGGCGAACCATTGATCATCACTTTATAATGACCTTAGTGTGACTTAGTGGCCAAGTTTACCGCCAATAGGTTTTAATGGCTTGTTATCTCTAGCTGAGCAAATTTGTCCTAGGTTACATCTTTTGAGTTTTACAAAACTCTTAAGCTTGAAGAGACTCCAACAACCATTTCTCAATCCAATTCGTTATCAACAATCATCATTTCAACCTCTCCCTTGCTCAATTTGCTAAGCTTACTCATCTCCCTAATCAACGCATTTGTATTTACTCTGATGCATGGGGTCTTGATGAACTTGAGAAAACCCTACAGCAAATTGAACCTTACAACTTACGTCTTCCTGCTCTTGATGATATCCGTAACCTAATCCATAGAAGAACCGTTCATGAAAAGATAGACAAAGAGGGAAACACCATCTACAAATTGCCAAACTAGATTGAAACAAATGAGCTCTTTGATCACCTTAGGCCTTGTGAACTAGTCATTGGGGAGAAAGTTTATTCCGCCATAGGAAATAGAGACCACACTCAAGCGGTTATTGCTTTGATGTTGTATTGCTTCAAAAATAGACAACCCTTCAACCTTGCCTACTTCATCGTCAAGAGGATGTACTTCTTTAGGGATAGACAAGACAAAGTTCTACCATATAGCATGATCCTAACTCATCTCTTTGAGAACCTTAAAGTAAACATGGCACAAGGGTCATTTGATGAACGTTACAATTTTATCCCTAGGAAAATGTCCTCACTTAAGGCAAAACAACCCAAGAAACTCCACCCAAAAGAATTAGGAATGTAGGAAAATCTAAACGGACTCAATTGACCACCTCATCTTCAACTGAATCTCCTCCTTCGGATAATGGAGACTTGCCTAGTACTAAGCTTTCACCTAGATCTTACAATAAGGCTCTGAAGGACGATCCTAACATATCCAAGGAGCAAAGAGAGACAAGAGGGATGTTTAAAAACTTGGGTCGAGCGTTGCACAACTTTGCAAGGATGTTAAAGAAAGGATGTCGTTGAAGAATGACTTGTTTGTGAAACATTTTAATTGTCTTATTAATGTCACTTTGGATTGTTAACTTGTTTACTTGAATTTGCATGCGTACAATAGATGTTGAAACTACGTACTCTCTTTATTTTGCTATGCATTATGAATATCTAATCATGTCAATGTTATTTGGTAGTATAAAATATTACTTGCATGATAATTTGCTTTGTGTTTTGGGTGAAAAATGATGTTCTGGTAGTTTTTGGTGATATTTCCGACCCACGGATCCACCATATGGTAGATCCGTCTGTTGATTTGGTTGATCCGTGGCTCATCCAGGCCAGGCGCAAATTCGAATTTTCTTAATTTTAACTTTTTTACTTATCTTATTAAAACCATGCTATTGATACTATAGGGATCTTAAAACCTTATGATATAACATGTCTCCTTATAATCCAAGAACCAAATAACAATTCTTATCACCACTTTCTCTTTATAGTTCTTCACCCTCAAACACCATTTTCTTCACTTTTTCACCAACATTTACTCACATACATCCTTGCTAAGTTAATAGCTATGACTAGTTCTGCCAAAACAAATTACAAAATTTCAAAAGAAAACCGCAAGTATGAGTGTCAAGTATCCTCCAAACTTTGTCAACCTCACATCCTCAAGTGGAAGAACAAACCAAATGAGAGTTCTTCTTCACACCTCCCTAGAAAGAAATCACTCTCATCCACCTCAAGCTCATCAAAACATCTTAGCAAAAGCACCACACTACACTCTTTCTTCATCAACAAGTGTGTGTCCACAAACTGAACAGATCTTTGCTGACTGCTAAGGGTGAGAGCCAACTTGTTATAAATACAGATTGTCTTAGAGATACACTGACTATGTAACACTTATTGTATATGCGGGAATCTACACAATAGTATTAAGGAAGAACAATGAAATACTAAAACTTTGATTTCTATTTATCTAGCTAAGATGGTATTACTGTTTACTATCTATGAGTTATGTGTTGTATGAGATGAGTTTATATATTGAACTGGATGTTTCTAACTAAGCCATAAAAGGGTTCCTTTTATAGACCATGGATACACCCTAAACATGCTTACAAAACGAGTATAAAGATAAATTACATATCTTTTTCTAATAATATCTCAACTTATCTCTTAAAAGGTACTAACGATTTCTATACTAACGGTACTAACTATATGCGCAGTACTAACACTTTGTACTGTCAGTACTATACCTACAAACCTAGCAGGTAATAAGTAATATACCTAACGTTAATAAGTCTGGAATGAATTTATTCCCAAACAATTTACTCAATTAAACATGATTGTGGAACTTGTTTACATCTTCATGTTTCGTAAGGTTAATCTTTTTATGTCTTGGAGGGATGTATCCTAACACTTTCTATCACAATCTTGATATCTGTTCTTTAAACACTTTCCATCTTTCATCAACACTCTTTAGCTAATCCATCTTTATCAGCATCTTTAGCGTTCCACCTTTATCAGCAACAGTCGTTTACAGCTATCAACATCAAATTATTTTCAGCAACAATACACAACTAAGTGGGCTTTGTTGTTTTTGGCAAACTACCAGCCTTAAAACGGATTTATTTTCCTTTTACCAGTAGCCGTTTTCTCTGGCGATAGTCAACTCTTTTATTTCAAAATATGGTGAGTTGATTACCATAAGTTTTTGTAAATGTCACGCACCATCAATGAATAAACTCGATAAGTCTTTACCAAATACCGTTTGCTTTTGGACTAGCCAATGCTTCATTGCCATAACATAGTGCATTAATATACCATATAGTTTTTAGAAACTATCAGCAATATCAACATATTCTTGAGTAGTTTTACAAGAACACTGTTTGATCTTGGACTAGCCAATCTTCACCATGAAGCAAGGTGAGTTAAAAACCCTACAATTCTTTTGTAACATTGTCAACCATTCGGATTTGATGAAGTCTTCTTCCAAAAGTCGTATGCTTATGGGACTAGTCAGTTCTTATGCTTATTTAGCATGTGAACTGTTTTAAATTTGTTGTGTGGTGGTTAGCCAACACTCTAACCTTCTTCATCTCCATTTACAGCATTACTCTTCACCAATCTGTTGCTTAATAAATTTGATCAAATCAAGTGCAGCAATACTTCCTCTTTTAACTTCCAATCCAAGATCAAGATCCCTTTGCCAATAAATCCTTGGAAAAAGGATACCTTCTTTCAACTAACATATGGATGACTGTCCCATCTTCAAGTTCATGTTGTATACTCAAACAAGCTTCATACAATTCTCTAAGTGACAGTCTTTAATCTTGTGATTACTCAGACAATTATTTGATCATTTTCGTTTGTTGAGGATTCCTTTATTATCTTCAAATCTCCCAAAGAATCAACCTCAATCCTTCCAGTCTAATTTATGAGTACGGCTCCATCATCAAGTTATACAATGTGAATAAAAATCTATACCTATCATTATATATGAAGTACCTCCATGGGATAGTTGAAATGCCCTGAAGTTTTCAATGGGGCTCTGTGGACACAAGATAAGCCCCTCTGATGATGAATCTTGTCCAACTTAGAAATAAAATGATTTCTTCTCCTTATTTCACTGTCTATGGTACCTTCAAACTGTATACAATCTTTAGGCATTTTTTGTGCTCTTTTTCATCACTATTTATATCTGGTTGCTCTTTTACCTTTTCATTGCAATCATCTTTATATGACCACCTTTTCTCTTTTTTGTACCCTGCTCTGTCACATCTACCTTAGCAGGTACCTTTGCAGGTACCTTTGCCGTGTCTTCTTTCTTTGAAGTTTCTTTAACAACCATCTTCTTTAAACTCTTCTGATCAGGGTCTTTTACTCCTTCATTCATCTCCTTAATCCTTCTTTCATCCTTAGTGGAACCAACAGCAGTGAAACTTTCATCAAACCTTTGCACTTTCTTTATATAAGCTTGTATAGTCTTCAAGTTTTGTTCTTCGGTCTGAGTGTTTCTTTCGTTTCCAACTGTTTTCAAATAACCTCATCATCTGATTCCTTAACTGAGTTCTTGTAGGAGGTTTATTACTGATTGCAATAGCTCTTTGTTCTGCAAGAAATCACTTCTTTGAGCTGCAATTGTATCATGAAGGAACTTTGCTCTTTCTTCCACAGTGAAACCGTCTCTTTTTAATCTTGAAGTCTAGAGCTAGAAGTCTATCAGCTTCCATTCTTGCTTGAATAAAATCATATTCATTTGAAAGGGCGGTCTTTATAGCTTCTTCCTCAGCTAACTTTTTCACTTCTTCTGCTTCCCATCTCTTTGCACCTTTTACCATCTTCTTCATTCCCTAGCAGTTGCTTAATCTTCTTTTCAGTTCAGGATACCTTAAGATTCAAATATCAGACTCATCTTCCTCTTCAATTTTCTTTTTCCCTTTATCTTTTGGATCAATCTTTGGAAGAGGCTTTAATGTCAATAATGATCTGGTTGAAGTAGGCCTAGGTCTCTCAGTCTCTTCAACATCCTTAAGCTCTACTCCTTTCTCCTTTTCTCTTGAAACTGCTTTGGCTTGGCTCATGTTGAGAAGAACTTGAGCAATAGTTTCATCATCTCCAAACATTGTAGGAGTAGTTGTTGGAGTGGTTGGAGTAGCACTTCTTCCTTTAGTTTGATCAACAATACCTTTATCTGGGCTAACGGTACTATCTTTTTCCTTGTCAGTATTAACTTTGGGTCTGTCAGTACTAACATTTGTTCTGTCAGTACTAACTTTTTCCTTGTCGGTACTAACTACACCTTCAGTACTAACTACATCTTCAGCACTCTCTTTCTCTTCATTCACTACATCTCTTGTCCTCCCCACATCTTGAGCACCCAACTAAACCTGCTTTACCAGTTATGTAACTTACTTCCTCAAAAGCAACAGCGGCCACACATTAAAGTACTGATATTCTGAAAGGCAGGCTTGTTTCCAGTTCATGTGCCTGGGAACATCAACTATCAACAATTCCTTTGTTTTGTAAAGCTCTATGTGGATAATCCTGCACATCAAATAAAAGAGATTATATTCTCTTAGGGACCCAAGCATGTTTGGGCTTGAGTCTGCCTAATGGATCTTTGAAAGTAGCACAGTTTCTAGGTCTTGATCCACTATTGTTTTTGGAGACTTGTGCTAGTAGTGTCCTTTTGTGGTCTCCAATTACAACCTGCTGAGGGCTTAACAGCAGTTTCCCTTTTTCCCCCAACAGCACTAACTGCATTCACCTTAGCAGTATTAACCTTTTGTTTTGAAAAATTTGTTCTAAGTGCTGTTGTGTTATTGAAAGGCCTTGAAAATGGTGAATGAGTTTTATAAAAAACATTTGCTGGTCTAACTCTATTCACAATAGGCTTAACAGTATTAACTTTCATAGCAGCATTAGTTGGTACTGCCTGTCTGTTAAAATCATGCCTAGCAGTACTAACATTGTTAGTACCGCTAGCTCTAGCAGTATTAACTGGAATTTTGCCAGTTCTAGTTAGTACTGCTGTTGGAACAAATTGGTTTTTATGATTCACTCTTTGCACATTGTTCCAAATTGGTCTAATCTCCCTTTGACTAGACTTCTTTCTCATGCTATTGTTTAACTCAGCTTGTTTAGCCATCCTCTTTTCATGAAAATCACAATCTCTAATTAGATGACTAAAACTTCCACATACAAAACATGCTCTTGCAGTAAACCCATATCCCAACCCTTTCTTATCAACTCTAGGATATTTACTATGTGTGAATTGATTCTGAACAGTTTCCCTAGGAGTTTTTACTTGCTTATTAATACTAGCAAAACTAGGTTGTTCCTGTCTTTTTGTAGGTTGAGACACATGGTCATCTTCACTATCTGATTCATACTCCTCAATTATAGGAGCATCAGACCAAACCTTAGGTTGATCTACTACCTTGGGTTCAATTATAGTTGGTTCAGGCAAAGATTCATGTGTTTGAACACTACACTCTGATTCACAAGTATCAAAGTCACTGGTTTGGGTTTCAGTTTCACTAGGTTGAGACTGTTTTGGACCATATGTAAATTGAGAGTAATCTATTTCTACATCAGGTCTAGATGGCATGTAATTCCTTGTCATAGGTGGGGGTACAGCATGCATTCATCCTGCTGTAACAAACCTATCATACAAAGGTTGTTTTTCTAACTCACTTTCCTTATTCATAAAAACACTTTGTAAAACTTCATTTTCATAGCTCAAAATACCATCATATCTGTGATCCCCATACCCAAGCCCAAATTTATCATTAGCACTCATTTGGGTATTAAGCAGTTTACCAAGATTTTTAGAAGAGTTGTGCCATTTTTCTACTTTAGCTTTTAAATCTTCTTTTTCTTTTTGAGCTTCTGCCAACAGTTTCTTATGGTATGTTAGGACATCAGTTTTATCATCTAAGTCTATTTTCATAAACCTTATCTTTTCTTCATACCAAAGTTGACCTTGTTGATGAGCAACTAATTGTGCTTCAACTTTCTTTAGACCTTGAGTATATGCCTTTATTTCTATGCTTGCATCACTTAGTTGTTCTCTTTGTGCATCATACAGTTTTTTAAGTTTAGCATAAGACTCTTTACACTCATTTAAACATGAATTTACCTCTGTGTCTGAGCCTGAGCTGTTGCAAGCCATCAAAGCATAATCTTCTTCTTCTAAGTGACTGGTCCAATCTACACCTTCTCCATCAATAGTCACCAATGCTTTAGAGTCCTCCTGCTTACCAAATCTTCTTCCATCCTTATTGCCAGAGTTCCAAGCATCTCTCCTCCTACTATCTTGATTTCCATTGGTTTTACACTCTCTAGCAAAATAGCTTATCTTGTGGCAATCGTAGCACTCGACTTTGGTTTTATCAAAACCAACGGGTTCCTTTGCATCAAATTGTAGCTTTCTACCAGTCTTTTTGTAGAACTTTTTCATTCTCATTGAAATCATGGCCACCTGCCATTTCAAGTCCATTTCTTCTAAGTCAAATTCATCAAGATGTTCCAAGTCCTCATGATCCAATTGAGGGCAACTGGATTGATTAGCAAGTAAGGAGTATGATGAAGTTTGTTCATACTGTGAGTTTTAACCAGAAGGATTAGAAACACTATAAGCGGTACTAACATCATTAGTACTGCTGGTGTTCTCAGAAACAAATGCCACATTTTGTGTGCTAGATAATGATGCAGTAGAGCCTTTTACATCATTCTCAAAGACTCTTAGATTATTATACAGATCATCAAAGCTGAGACTGTCTACTCCTGGTTTGGTCCTCATGATTAAGGAAACTTGAGACCATGCAGAAGGTAGAGATCTAAGGAATTTCTTGTTGATCCCATGCCTTGATCGATTCTTTACGTTGTAAAGTGTTTGTTACCTTGGATGAATCCAAAATAAAAATGGTTGAGACTTTGTTTGTATATCAAAGTGTATGCGGAATCTACACTTTAATACTCTAGAGGTATTTATCAATGAAACAGTAACAACCAAAGAACAATGAATAAAACACAAACTGCTTCAATATTATTGATAATACGAGTACTCTTGATTAGTACTAGGGTTACAAACCTTGAAGCTATTCTTTCTCTAAAATGTATCTCTATCTCTTAAGAATAAGCATCTATCTTAAACCTTAATCTAGGATCTCCTTTTATACAAACAAGGAGTCCTTTACAAGATAACTACTGAACTTTTTGGATCAGTTACAATTATATTCAAATACAAATATAAAAGATATACATTCCTTATTTATCTCTTTGCGTCCTTATCTTCAAGTCAGCAGCTTCGACCATCAGCAGTATTAATCTTTCTTCTAGCAGTATTAACTAACTCTGGCAGTACTAAGTTTATACTGACAGTACTAACTCCATTAGTAATGTTAGTTATACCTTGGCAGTATTAACTCTTGTGAAGATTTATTCCCAACAATCCTCCCCTAAACTTGTGATTTATCTTCAAATCCCAAGTTTCTTCTGGATTAAATCTTCTAGTCTTCTTCCTTTGCTGATGATTCTTTCAAACATTCTTCTACTTCTGCACTTGAGATCTTATAAACCTTAGAAGTTCAAAAGCTTGTGAACTCTCATGATCAACCTCCAATCTTTTACTTAACATCTTTGACAACATCTCTTGACTTAGAGGATATTTCTTCTCTGTCAGCATATGAATTGCTAAACCATTTTCCATCAACAAAATGTGAATGCCACAAAAATCACATAATCTCTAGCTTATCAAATTGTATTCATGCTGATTTTTCCAAATTTCATTTTCTTCATCAGGCTCAAATAGAGTATATAAATCTCCCTAAAGCATCAAATCAAATCCTTCTGGTCCTGAAGCACTATACCTTTCTTTGATTAGTCTGTACAACTCCTCTACATCTTGTCTATCAAAGTCTTCAAGCATCTCACTCAAAATCTTATAGTTCTTGGAACTGCCATCTCCTCTGAAGATTTGATAATACATGAAATTCTCTGTCAAAACATAAGTCTTCCAATCCATAATTGGATACTTTGTAGATAGTGATTCAACATCTTCTGCAGCATCATCTTTTGGAACTATGTCTAAATAAACTTTGAGATCTTCCTTCCCATCATCTATTTCCATCTTTTGTCTCTTAACAGTACTTCTTTTTCTAGGAAGAGATTTCTTTCTTTTTGCTCCAGATTCTTTAGCAACTTCTTTTACTTCCTTTTGTGTATCAACATCTTCTTCTTCAATCTTTTCAGGAGACTTCATCCTTTCACTTCCATGCTCTGAATCCATAGGCTCAATATGTTGATTAAAATCCCAAACCTTTTCAAAGATTGGCCTAATCTCATTATAAGAAATTCCCTTAAAATCACTAATCTTGTAGGTTCCCTGATTCTTCAAGTATTTGATCATATTTCTCCTTACCTGAGCAATTATCTTTGGTTTCATCTTTAGAGCATAATACCTTATGACTGAAGGATCATTCCAATCTATCTTCTTAGATATTTTGGCTTCAGACATAGCTCTTTGCCTTTCCTCTTCATCCCATTGTCTAGCAATTTCTTCATCCCTTGCAATCTGTGCCCTTTGTTCTTCATCCATCTGTTCTTGCAGTCTAATGGCTTCAGCAAAACTCAAACTTTCTTGTTCAAGCTCTTTCTGAGACTTTTTCTTGGGCTCAGGCTCTGTCATTATTGCTTTTCCCTTGTCTTTTCTTGTCCTTTTCTCTTCACTCCTTCTTCTATAAGTAACAGTTCCTTCAGCAGTACTAATATTTACCTCAGCAGTACTAACCACTGGAACTTCACTAGCAGTACCTTTTGTTGCACCAGCAGTACTAACTTCAGCACTTCCTTTCTCACTGCTTCCTTGATCTTGAATGACTTCAGTGGGAGTCACTTCTTGAATAATAGGTTCAGTTTCAGTGCTTGCTTTCTCTTGAACCTCTGCATCAGATAATTTCCTCCCCTGTTTGGAAGAATCATCTTCAACATCTTCATCATCTTCAGAAAGGACAACCTTAGCTCTTTTCCTTGATTTCCCAATCTTGACTCTAGCCTCTAATTTCTTGACCCTGAGAATGAGCTTAGTGAGAGCAGAACTGTAAGTTTTCTTTGTCTTCCTCAAGTCATCCTCCAAGACTGCAACCCTGTCAGAAAGTTTGGTAACCAAATTCGTCAATTCATTAAGTTTCAAGCTACCCTCATCACTTCCATGTGAGTGAACAGCATGGAGAGGTGAGTCATGGGGTGTAGGAATGTGTTGTTCTGCTCCAGGTGAGGGTTGGGTTGGTTGTGTTGGAGATGGGAATGATACAGCAGCAGTGGTATGATCAGGTGAGTGTTGAGTTGAAGGTTCAGGTGAGTGTGAAGGTGAAGGTTCAGGTGAGGGTGAAGGTGAAGGTTCAGGTGAGGGTGAAGGTGAAGATGTGATTCTTGAAGGAGAAGTGGAAGGTTCAGTAACATCTAGCATAGTAGGGAATAGAGCAACTTCCTGGCCTGAATATCCCTTTGTAGGCCTCTTCATGTTGTTAAAAACTTTGTTGCTAAGAGAGGGTACAGGATATGTTCTTGAGTGTTGTTGAAGTTGGTTCCTCTGCATATCTAGGCATATTTGAATGAACCTAGGGTACATTAAAAACTTATGGGGGCTTGAAATATTGGACACCATATGCTCAAAAATCATCCTAGAAAAATTATATTTCCTATTGGTAGCTAAACAGATAACAGCAGTTGCAATGTTACTACTAAACTGCTCCCAAGCAGTCTTCTTTGGGCTAAGGCAATGAAGAATATTGTGAATAAGAAACCTCCATTGAGGTGAAAAAGCACCCTTTTGAAAAGTTAACTTATCTGAATCAGTGTGATATCCCATAAGTGCCAATTGCTCAAAAATCTCCGAGTTGGGTAGAGAAGTAATACCATCATGATAGTCATGGAGTGACCATCAATGGTAGCAATAATCTTGACTTCTCCATTATCATCAGTAGAAGCTTCAGCAGACCTCCAAAATTGTTTGATAAACGAGACAGAAACAACTGGCTTCTTTGTGAGTGCATAACAAATGTGACTTCGAGCTAGGAAATCGATGACTTGATGAAACCCTTCACTGCCTGTAGATTTCTCTAAAAACGCTGCCATGTTGTGCTTGTCACAAAAATCCAAATTTGCCATGAATAAAACTGTAAGAAATCATGTGGGATATGATCGTGGATGAATATGAGAAGGCTGGAGAAAGTTAATTGAAATTTAAATAGAGAAACGTAGAGATATGGTTTGACCGACTTAAAGAAATTGAGTTTATCGTGATTAAATGAAACATATATATAGAAAGATCACGAAAGTCCAATTGGTCAAACCCCTATATCATAGGAATTTGGCGGAAATATCTCAACAGCTCTATTAATTAATGAAAAATCTGTAAGGCCCAAACAGTACTAACGGTCATCCAGCAATACTAAATTTGGTCTAGCAGTATTAACTTTTCCAACAAAAACAGTACAAACTCCAAAACTTTTGTAGCATTCAAAAATAGCATCACACAATCTCTCTTTCTGTTTTTAAGCTCACATTTAATCTCTCAATTCTTTTGGCTTACTTTTTACTCTGTATGTTTTTCACACAACTCTTTTTCTGTTTTTCAACTCACATTTAATCTCTCAATTCTTTTGGCTCACTTTTCACTCTGTCTGTTTTTCACACAACTCTCTTTCTGTTTTTAAGCTCACATTTAATCTCTCAATTCTTTTGGCTCACTTTTCACTCTGTCTGTTTTTCACACAACTCTCTTTCTATTTTTAAGCATGATACCCCTATAGATTTTGAGATCACTCTCACCAAACCACTGATTTTGCCGACAGTCTTTACCCAGTAAGCCCTTTTATGCTCTGGACAAGTCACAATTCTTGATGTCTCAAGACATGGTGAACTAATGACCATTTGTTGGTGTGGGTAATAAAACCAACACTTGAAGTAACAAAAACAAACATTCCTCCCCTCAAATATTAAACCATTGAGTAACCAATTTCACACTTCATTGCTTATCCTGAAAGATTTAGCTCAAAACCAAGAAAACATAATCTAACCATTTTTTTTGTTTAGCAGTATTAAAAGGTACTAACATGATTAACAATGAGACACATAAATAACTAGCTGTACTAACTATAAGCAACAATTTTGACAAACAGTTTTAAATAAACAAGATACAAATTATAACTACAGTATTAATATCATAAAGACTAATCGTACTAACATTTAAACAAACAATACAAAAACAAACAAGAGATAAGAGGCATTAGGCTTGAGCATAGCCAATACTTGAACCAAGTACTGAATCTCCCAGCATCAAATCCTTTTGTAAGGAAGATCTGCAACATTAAGTTCAGTGTCAATATTAGCCAATTTGAATCAACTTTTTAGCAAAAAAAATTGTTTTGCATGTCTCTTCATAAAATGATGCCTAAATCTCTATATGTTGTTGTTTTTTAGAATGTTGAACAGGATTTTCTATTATGCAGATAGTACTAGTATTGTCAATATAAATAACAGTATTCATGAAATTGTACCCATAGTCCAGCAGTTGGTTTTGAATCCAGAGAACCTGTCCACAGCAATTTGCAGCAGCCACATATTCAGCCTCAGTTGTAGAAGTGGCAACTACAGTTTGTTTCTTGCATTGCCAGAGATTGGCCTACTTCTAAATATAAAACTAACAACCTCTATGGTTGACTTCCTATCTTGTGTAGCTCCAAGTCATAGTCACTAGCATGTAAAACAACTAAACCAATGCAGATCCTTAGAATACCAAAGTCCTAAAGATGGTTTTCCTTTAAGGTATCTAAAGATTCTCTTGACAGCTAAGAGATGGGATGTCTTTGGAGAAACCTGAAACCTTGCACATGCACAGACTGCAAACATGATATCTGGCCTGGATGCTGTAAGGTACATCAAAGATCCTATCATAGATCTATAAAGATGTTCATCAACATCAGCAACATCTCCATCTTGAACCAAAGGCTTTTCCAAATCTGTTGGAGTAGAGGCAGACTTCACATCTGTGTAGTTGAACTTTCTCAAAATCTCATGACATATTTATCTTGACTGATAAAAATTGCCTTACCTTTTTTCTGTTGGACTTGTAAACCCAAAAGAAGGTAGTTCTCCCATAGACATAGTTGAACTTATCCTTCAAGCTCGCAAACTCATCACATAACTCCTTCTTGTAGATCTAAGATAAGGTCATCCCACATAGATTTGAACAGCAAGAATACCCTTTGTCTCTTGATGAATAATGTTTGGTCAATCTTTCCTCTTTGAAAACCATTGCACAAGAGATAATTGGCCAAAGTGTCATACCAAGCTCTTGGTGCTTGATGCAGTCCATATAATGCTTTCACTACCTTATAGACTTTATCAGGATGGTCAGGATCTTCAAAACCTGGAGGTTGACATACATAGACCTCCTCTTCAATATGACCATACAGGAAAGCACTTTTGACATCCATTTGGTAGACCATAAATCCCATATATGAAGCATAAGCCAGGAATATTCTTATTGCCTCAATTCTAGCCACAGGTGCAAAGACTTCATCATAGTTTATGCCCTCTTCTTGAGTATGTCCTTGAGCAACAAGTCTTGCTTTGTTTCTGATGACAATCCCCCTTTCATCTTTCTTGTTTCTGTATACCCACTTTGTACCAATTGCTCTATGACCTTTAGGTAAATCCACAAGAATCCAGACCTTTTGCAGTTTGAACTATAGGAGTTCCTCCTGCATTGCTTCTACCCATGCTGGATTACTAAGAGCTTTAGAAACCCTTTTTGGTTCTTCCTGAGAGAGGAAACAAGTAAAAAGACATGTATAAAGGTCCTTATGAGTCTTCCCTTCATATATAGCACTAAGAAATCCTAGTTCAGAGTAAGAAGATGTCATTCTTCTTGTTTGAACAGATGACTGCACATCACCAATCACATGATCAATTGGGTGATCTTTGTAAATTCTTGTGTGATGAGTGGTAGGTACTGCATAAGTTTGTGGAATGTTCCCTAATTCAAGTCTTTGGAACTCCACTTGTGTGTCTTTAGAAGCATGACTAGTACCTACCAAGTCTTCAGGGGTAGCAGTATTAACTCCAGGGACAGCAATACTAACATATCTACTACCAGTATTAACTTCTGGGCTGGCAGTATTAACTTGTTGATCAGCAGTACCATTATCCTTAAGACTGCTATCTTCAGGAGACTTTTCTGTAGCATCATTCTCATCTTGTACCCTATCTTTATCTTGTATTTGAGCATCTGCAACAGATCTTGGTGCATCATCACCAAAATATGAAGCATCCTTCCAAATTGGCATTACAATACAATCCTGATCTTGTTGAGAAGATGTACTAGACTCAGAAACTCCTTGTTTACCTGCAAAGTCATTAGAAAATGTTCCTGCAACCACTGGTACATAATTCATTGATTGGGTTAGAGAATCAAGATCAAACAGCCACTTTGGACCATTTCCTTCTATCATAGGCTTATTCTCTAAGAACTCAATATGCAAGTTTTCCTGAACTTTCCTGGTTCTAGTGTTGTATACCCTAAAAAAGCTTTTGCTCCTTAAGAAATCCAACAAAGAACCGTTCATCACTCATTCCATCAACATGCCCAACTTTTCTAAGTATTGCGAATGGTAACAAAATGACACCTAAAAAGGGTTCATGAATCCTATAGCTGTTTAAAACCTCTAAAGATTCATAAAGAGTCTTGTTATGAGCTATGACTATTAAGACCCTATTCTGTACATAGCAAGCAGTAGAAACTGCTTCTGCCCAAAATGTGGTAGGTAACTTAGAGTCAGCTAACATTGTTCTAGCAGCCTCAATGAGTGTCCTATTCTTCCTTTCAGCCACACCATTTTGCTGAGGAGTCCTAGCTACACTATATTCTCTTTTAATACCTTTTCCCTACAGAAATCATCCATCACTTTGTTTTTAAACTCTGTCCCATTATCACTTCTGATTATTTTTACTTTCAAAGACCGTTAAATTTTTGAAGGTGGGTACTGAACACAATGCTGCGGATGCCTTGACGAAGGTGGTACCTGGACTCAAGTTACAACATTGCTTGGAGTTGCTGAATGTTGGTGTAGGCTAATATAAAGCCTAAGGTGGAAATTGTTACGAGTTTAGTCTCTATACTAGCCTATTCTGAAGTCCAGGGTAGTCGAGTGTTCAGTTTTCTTTCTTATTAGTCAAGTAAAGGGTCATGGGTTTACCCAGCCCATTCTACAACCGACTTGGGTTTATACCTCCCCCCTTATCTCTATAAAAGGAGGTGAGGGGGAGGGGATTTTATACATCATTCTTTTAATACTAATCTAAACAGTTGATTAGGGATAATACCTTGTGCATCGTTCTTTTCTTTATTTTATGTCATAATTGCTATGGTGTGTGTTATCTTCACGGTCGAAGTTATCCGTGCTAGTAACTAAGGTTGTAGGCAATCAAAACCTACAGTATGAAACTATAATTGTTGTTAGATGAAGATGGTATATGAGGTAGCCAATTTTCAATGTAAATGATACATGCAGGTTCCCCACTCTTTTTGTTTTATTAATAAATAAATCATATGAGTGGACCACTTTTAACTCCTATGTACAAATTGCCACGTATGGTTTACTTTAGTAAATACAAAATTTTCGGTCCAGTTTGGTAAAATGGGAAGTTAGAAGGTTGGTTTTGGTAATTTGGCTAAAAGTTATGCATTTCTAGCCAATGTACCTCCCAGTTCCATCACCCGCACCCCCTATTATTGTTGAGGTAGAAGCTATTCGTTCTGTTCTTCAAGGCAGTAAAAGGTTTATGAGAAATTACAAAAACAAGAAGATGAGTTGTTGGTAGAAGTAACACAAAAGGCGAAGGAACTTCATGATAAAGAGTTTAAAATTCCGCAGCCAAAACGTATATGCCTTGTTCAGCCGATTTGACTGCTTGCTACAAAGAAAACACTAAGGACCCACTAAAAATGCAAGACGTTGGTCGAGAAGTATGACTTGCATGAATCTGATGTCCCATCTGTCTCTCATACACCCAGGAATACAGTAGTTAATAATTTGTTAAATGCTGAACTTGCCACATATAAGGAACAAGTGGAAATGTATAAAAGACGGGCCAGGTTTGAATTAACTGAACGGGAACAAAAGATTGATGAGCAACTAACGATAGTTATTTGTGACCGTAATCTTAAGGAAGAGAATTTGAAAAAGGAACTTCATTCTGTAAAATTGCAACTAGCATCGGAACCCAACCAACATTGGGGATCCAATTTTCCAAACTCTCCATCTTCGTCTGTTTTCAAATGCAGGTCGTACAAATCGTCCTTTGGGCTCATGAATTTCGTGAAAAAGTTTATCAGGACAGTTAGATTCGGGAATGATCATTTTGGTGCTATTATGGGTTATGGAGATTATGTCATCGGTGATAGTGTAATCTCCAGGGTATACTATGTGGAAGGTCCGGGGCATAATTTGTTCTTTGTCGGTCAATTTTGTGATTCAGATTTGGAGGTTGCTTTCAGAAAGCATTCGTGTTATGTTCGTGATACGGAGGGATCATCCTCACCATCTGACACCCAATCTTCAATGATTGGAGCACCATTATTCTCTCTAGCTTTCTTAGGTTCTTCTTCCCTAACTTGATTAGCAGGACAGAAAAACTTTTCTTTCCAATCTTTGTCTACCTTAAGTGGAGACTTAACAGAGCTAGAATCAGTCTTTTGTTGTTGTTTTAAAGAGTCATCAGTATTCTCCTTAGAATTATCTAACTCATTTACCTCAGGTTGTTTGAATTCTTCAAGACCTGAATAAGATAAGTCTAAAGGTGTTGGTCTATTAAGAATCAAAGGATGAGGTGAGGGGACAACATTATAACCAAAACCCTTTTTGCTCTTGTCAGTTATCTGACTTGCTAACAACTGATCTAAGTCTTTTGCTGATTTTTCAAACTTTGCAATCTTAAACTCAAACCCCTCCTTTTCTTCTTTAACCTTTTCAAGTTCAGTCCTAAGTAATCCCATTTGATATTCTTTGTGACCTACACTTCTTTTAAGCAAAGCAATTTCCTCAGAAAAAAGGACTTCATGTTCTTTATATTTAAGAATTTGTCCTTCTAAAATTGATAAACCTCTTTTGTATGTAGCTGCTTTAAAACCAGTATCATCTAATTTAACAAGTAAATCATCATACTGTTTCTTTAGAGCTTCATAGTTTTTCAAACAAGATTTAGAACAAGATTTATCATTTGTTACCTCAGAATCTGAGAATGCCATGAGAGCCATGTTTGCTTGAATTTCTTCCTCTGCCATGTCACTCCAATCAAATCCAGCACCATCTATAGCACACATTGCCTTTTCAGAAGCATCTTCAATCTTTACTGCCTTTGATGAGCTACCTTGATTCCAATTTCTGTTGTCTTTACTCCTTGGTGCTCTGCATTCTCTGGCAAAATGTCCCATTTTATGGCAGTTGAAACATTCTACCTTTGATTTATCATATCCAGCAGTACTGCTTCCATCAATGATGATCTTCCTTCCAGTTCTCTGATAGAACTTTCTTGCCCTCATGCTTAGTAGTGCCATATTCCACTTTAGATCCATTTCTTCCAAATCATCATCATGAAGTTGCTCAAGATCTTCATGAACTAGTTGAGACCCTTGTGGTTGAGTGGATAGAAAGGCATATACTGTGGCATCACTAAAACTAGCAGTACTAATTTCAGTACTGGCAGTATTAACTTTGGTGGTACCAGTACTAACTTCAAGATTAACAGTATTAATATTATTAGTACTGCTTGCACCTGAAGTGGTTAAAAATGCCAAGTTCTTATCATCATTGTTTGCACCAGCAGATCTCTTAACCTTCTGTTCAACAATTTTAAAATTGTTGTACAAATTATCCAAACCCATAGTATCAAAGTCGGGTTTGTTCATCCAGACTACCACATGTGTATCCTATTCAGAAGGTAAGCTCCTTAAAAATTTAACATTTAGATCTTCTAGAGGAGTGACTACACCCAGAATTGCCAATCTACTAACAAGCTTTTGAAGCCTGTTAAAGATAGAATCAAGTGATTCTGAACTTGAAGCATTAAAGTTTTCATAATGTTGCTTCAGCAGGGCCTTTTGTGTCTTCTTTGTTGCTTCATTCCCTCCAAATCGAGTTTTAATTGCAGCAAACATTGATTGAGCATCAACATACTGGTCAAAGGTAAGTTGATGTTCATTAGGCAGTGCCATGAGCAGAAGACTTTTGGCCTTTACATCATTCTTTTTACATGTCTTTTCTTCAGCAGTAGAAGGCATAGACATCTTCATTGCTATTGATGGACCAGTTTCTGATGCTGTAACAGGAATAGGTACCCACGAATTCCCAATCTCTATGACCTCCCATAGAGCATAATCCTGGATCTGAAAGTACTGTTTGATCCTTATCTCCCACATCTCATACTCCCCGAGTTTGAGCATGGGAAGCTTTGCCAACGCATTGTTCTGAGTATTTTCCAACTCTATTACTTCTAGATCAAAGTTTTCTCAAAGCACGGGCTCTGATACCACTTGTTGATCCCACGCCTTGATCGACTCTTTATGTAGTAAAGTGTTTGTTACCTTGGATGAATCCAAAATAACAACAGTTGAGACTTTGTTTGTATATCAAAGTATATGCAGAATCTACACTTTGATACTCTAAAAGTATTTAGCAATGGAACGGTACCAATAATGAATATATCACAAACTTCTTCAATATTATTGATAATACGAGTACTCTTGATTAGTACTAGGGTTACAAACCTTGAAGCTATTACAATCTTTCTCTAAGATGTATTCTCTATCTCTTAAGCGTATTTGTCTATGTATGAGTATATAAAACCTTAACCTAGGATCTCCTTTTATACACCACAAGGAGTCCTTTACAAGATAACTATCAATCATAATCACATACAAATCTTCCTAAAATATAAAAGATATACATTCCTTATTTATCTCCATACATCCTTATCTCCAAGTCAACAGCTTTGACCATCAGCAGTATTAATCTTTCTTCTAGCAGTATTAACTAACTCTGGCAGTACTAAGTATGTACTGGTAGTACTAACTCCATTAGTATTGTTAGTTATACCTTGGCAATGTTAACTCTTGTGAAGATTTATTCCCAACAAAACATAGAGAAAACTTAGATACAGCAAAAATTTGACTCCTCCATCTAAGTGTTTCACCATTGCATCAAAGATATACTTAGACAAATTAAACTTCTGATTAGTTGTCAAGCATATGATCAAAGAAGCCATAGAACTACTGAACTCATTCCATGCAGTGGATTTAGCACTTAAGCATTGAGTAATAGTATGAATGTAATACTTCCATTGTGGAGAGAAAAAGGCTTTATAAAAAGTAAGCTTTTGAGAAGGCTTTTCATACCCCATACGCGCCAATTCTTCAAAGATAGTAGCAGTTGCAATACAATCAGTACCTTCTGCATCATCCAAGTAAAGATCTCTCCTTATGCTTGATTCAGTAACAATAACCCTCTTCTTATCAACTAGGGTTTGTAACTGTCGCACTCCATTAACTGTCTGTACCTTGGCAGTTGCCTAAAATTGTTCAATGTAAGATGTGTAGATTACAGGATTGACTGTTAAAGCATATGAAACAGAACTTGCTTTCAGGAAATCAATTATCTCTGCAAACCCATCACTTTCTTCGGGTTTTTCTAAGAGCACGACCACATTATGTGTTTCAACAAACTTAGGGCTTGACATAATGATGAATTTGATGATCAAAGATGAAAATTGAATTAGGGTTTATGGTTGTAGATTATTTGAATAAGTGAAATCGAATAAAGAAGTAAATGAAACCCTTAATCGAAGTATTTATAGAATCACCCTCAATAGCAGAAAGTTGAACTGGCAACATTAACATACACTTAACAACAGAAACAAATACTAACAGTACTAATTTAAGCCTAACAGCATTAACTTAAGCTTAACAGCATTAAGTTGAAACTGAGCAGCATTGAAAAGAATACACCAGTAATCATTCAATGTTCATTCCAATAAGCAACTTTCATCATCAAATTTGATTCACACACTCTTTTTTCTGTTTTTATGCTCACAATGTCTCTCAATTCTT
The DNA here is from genome assembly GCA_026074375.1 of Tanacetum coccineum. NCBI lineage: Eukaryota > Viridiplantae > Streptophyta > Magnoliopsida > Asterales > Asteraceae > Tanacetum > Tanacetum coccineum. The sequence goes on along the minus strand of BQNB010007126.1, from coordinate 73,495 downwards.
TTTTCTCACATAATCACTCATTTATGTTTTTATGCACACATCTCTCTTTCTATTTTTAAGCTCACAAAATCTCTCATTTCTTTTGGCTTACCAAGACACTCTTTCTGTTTTTATATGACAATTGTGTACAAAATTTTGTCAATTCCAATGAGTTTCATACTGTCCTCCCCACTTCCAAGTGTGTAACCTCTTATGAGAGGTGGATCAATGGACTGTATAAATGTAATCTCAAACCTAGTTTGAGCATTCACATCCCCCAATATGGTATCTTGGCACCTGGGACCACTACCTGAATCAATTCCCTAAGAAGTTGATTCATTAAGTGTTGCCATGGATTGGGTCTTATTTGATGTTATCACTGTCCTGTTCTGCTTCTTAGCTAGAAGCAGTAGTGACAGCCCTTTCCATTCTGTCACCCAACTCCTTATGTACAGCCTCATCACCAACCTTTGTCAGGGGGACCACTAGACTGAGGTATCTTGGTGTCCCGACCTCTTTTGATATGCCTAGATGTGTTTTGATCCCTTTTGAACATACTCATGATATAACATATCCTTTCATTCATGCTTTTTGGTTGTAGAAATAAGGAACCTCCCCTCAAACAATGCTTTAAGTGATAAGAATTGGAAACAGTTGCAACTTTGGTATCCATGTCCTCTTAACAGCATTAACATTTGCCTGGCAGTAGTAATTTTCTGCCTAGCAGTATTAACTGAAGTCGAACAGCATTAACTGTATCTTCAATAATTATGTAACAACATGCCTCTATTCATCACATGCATACTAGAAAAGACTAGATAGACATGTGGGAATTCATGAGGATCTATATTTATGCATAACCCATCAATAAATGTTAAACTCTATAAACCAAGACCATTATCTTTCTTCAAAAAGGTGAAGCATTCAACATCTTGTATTCAACATGCTTTACATGCAAATGTTAGTTCACAACCAAATATACAAACTCCAAAAACATTTTCTTCTTAACAGCATTAACTATGACTAACTAATTTAACAAACAGTCTTAAGTATAACTAACAGTTTTAATTATACTTAGCAGTATTAATTGAGAAAACTAACAGTATTAATCTTTTACAAAAATTTTACAAAAACATAAAGAGATATAGACAGTTAAGGATTCAGCATTCCAATACTTGAGACCAAGTATTGAATCTGCCTGCATCAAAACCTTTTGTAAGAAGATCTATAACATTTAAATCAGTATGAATTTTAACCATTTATATTAACTTTTTAGTGTTGCAATCTCTTATAAAATGATGCCTAATCTCTATATGTTTTGTTTTAGAATGTTGAACAGGATTTTCAATAATGCAGATAGTATTGTTATTATCAATATTAATGACAGTGTTCATGAAATTATACCCATAATCCAGCAATTGGTTTTGAATCCAGAGTACTTGTCCACAACAACTTGCAGCAGCCACATATTCAGCTTTAGTTGTAGAAGTTGCAACCACGGTTTGCTTTTTACACTGCTAAGATATCAACCTGTTTCCTAAAAACTGACAACCTCCAGTTGTAGACTTCCTATCAAGAGTTGCTCCAGCATAGTCACTATCAGTATAAGCAACCAGTGCAAATGGAGAATACCTAGAATACCAAAGGCCTAAAGTTGGTTTGCCTTTCAAATATCTAAAAATCCTCTTGACTGCTAAGAGATGTGATGTCTTAGGAGTAACTTGAAATCTAGCACATGCACATACTGCAAACATGATATCTGGTCTATATGCAGTGAGATACATCAAAGATCCAATCATAGATCTATAGAGATGTACATCAATATCATTAGCATCTCCATCCTTGACTAAAGGTTTTTCCAAATCAACAGGAGTTGAAGCAGACTTCACATCAGAGTAGTTGAATTTCTTCTAAATTCTAGCTACATATTTGTCATGACTTATGAATATTCCATCTTCCTTCTGTTGTACTTGTAATCCTAGAAAGAAAGTTAGTTCACCCATAGAACTCATCTGAAACTTATCTTTCATTAGCTTCTCAAAACCAGTACATAACTCCTTGTTTGTTGAGCCAAAGATAATATCATCCACATAGACCTGTACAAGCAAAATATCTCCTTTTTGCTTCTTGATAATAATGTCTGATATATCTTGCCCCTTTTAAACCCATTGCTCAAAAGATAGTTAGCCAAAGTTTTATACCATGCTTTTGGTGCTTGATGCAACCCATAAAGTGCCTTGACCACCTTGTAAACTTTGTCTGGATGGTCAGGATCTTTAAATTCTGGTGGTTGAGTAACATAGACTTCTTCCTCAATGGTCCCATACAAGAAAGCACTCTTTACATCCATTTGATATATCAGAAAACCTATAAAAGAAGCATAGGCCAAAAACAATCTTATTGCCTCAATTCTTGCCACAGGTGCAAACACTTCTTCATAATCAATACCTTCTTCTTGTCTATGACCCTGAGCAACTAACCTTTCTTTATTCCTAATCACAATTCCCTTTTCATCTTTATTGTTTTTGAAGACCTATTTTGTTCTAATGGCCTTCTTTCCATTAGGGAGATCCACTAGTATCCAAACTTGTTGAAGTTTGAATTGCAGAAGTTCTTCCTGCATTGCTTCCACCCAGGATGAATCAGATAGAGCTTTAGCAATGCTTGTTGGTTCAATCTGTGATAGGAAACAAGCATATAAACAAGTATTTAGGGTATCATGTGTTTTCTGCTCATACACATCACTGAGAAACCCTTGTTCAGAAGTAGGTTTTAACATTCTTCTTGTCTGAACAGTTGACTGCACTTCACCAATCACATTGTCAATTGGATGATCTTTATGAATTCTTGTATTGGGAGTGGTTGGAACAATATAGGAATTTGTAATGTTCCCCAAATCAACTTCTGGTTCTTCTTTAGTGTTGTCTTCTTCATTTGAACTAGCAGTACTAACTGATGGACCAACAACATTAAGTTTAAGACTACCAGTATAAACATCAAGACTGGCAATATTAACTTGTTTCCTAACAACATTAACATCTTTAAAACTGCTATCATCTGCAAACCTTTCTTGTTCAGCATTCTCATTATTTAGACCATCTTCAACCTGCTTTTGAGCATCATCAGCAGTTTTTGGTTCACCATTATCAACATTCTTTGTAGGTGAATCAAAGTATGAAGAATCTTTCCAAATTGGCATCACAATGCAATCTTGACTGTTTTCTTCTGATGTACCTGCAGAGACATTAGAAACTGTACCTGCACTAACTGGTACATAGTTCATAGATTGGGTTAGAGAGTCAATATCAAAAAGCCATTTTGGACCAGTCCCTTCTTTCATAGGCTTATTCTCTAAAAATCCAATATGCAAGTTTTCTTCTACCCTTTTGGTTATAGTATTACATACCCTAAAAGCTTTACTACTGAAAGAGTATCCAACAAAGAAACCTTCATCACTTTTGCCATAAACTTGCCTAAACTATCCAAACTATTAAGAATAGTAACATGACAACCAAATGGTCTCATAAAACTTAGAGCTGGTTTAAAACCTATAAAAAGTTCACAAGGTGTCTTGTTATGAGGCTTAACTACTAAAACCCTATTTTGTACATAACAAGCAGTAGAAACTGCTTCTGCCCAAAATGTGGTAGGTAACTTAGAGTCAGCTAACATTGTTCTAGCAGCCTCAATGAGTGTTCTATTCCTCCTCTCAGCAACACCATTTTGCTGAGGAGTCCTAGCTACACTATATTCTCTCTTAATACCTTTTTCTCTGCAAAAAATAATCCATAACTTTGTTCAACTCTGTTCCATTATCACTTCTGATTATTTTCACTTTCTTATCCACTAGGTTTTCTATTTCTTTGATAAAGAGCTTAAGGATCTCACTGGTTTCATCCTTAGTTGTTAAAAAGAAAACCCATGTAAATCTACTATAATCATCAGTGACTACTAAGCAATACTTCTTATGCATCAAGCTACTCACAAAGGTTGGACCAAACAAATCCATATGTAGCATAAACAAAGGCTTAGTAATAGGATTCAGAACTTTGGACTTACAAGAAGCTCTGTGTTGCTTCCCTTTAAGACAAGCAACACAGGTTTGGTCATTTTCAAAACGTTTTGTAGGTAGTCCTCTTACTAGATTATCCTTGACTAGCTTATTTATGTTTTTAAAATTAATATGACCAAGTCTTATGTGCCAAAGCATCTGGGCTAGGGGCCATGTAGCCACAAATTGCCGTTCCAAAAAAAAAAACAAGACAAGTCAAACTTTCTTTAGGAACAATGTTCTTCATATCAAAACTGTACATATTGTCTTTTCTAGGAACTTTAAGAAGTATCTGATTTTCATCAGGCAACTTAAAATTTGGAGACAAGACAAGACATTTAGTATCTGCAAAAAGGACATAGTTCTTTTTGTCACACATCTGTGAGACACTAAAAAGATTGAATTTTAACTCATTGACAAAGTATACATCTTCAAAATCAAGATTAGCAGTCTTAAGAGTATCTTTACCTGAAATTTTACCACCACATGCACCTCCTCCAAATGCAACATAACCTCCATTAAATTGCTTGAAATCAGAGAGATAAGCTATGTTACCAGTCATGTGCCTTGAGCATCCACTGTCAACAAATCCTTTATAATCATGTTGCGGCTTGCCCTGCACAAAAGAATAAGGAAATTAGATTCCTTTTGGGACCCTAGCCATTACTAACTTGGATCTGCCACGTGCATCAATGTAGTTATATTTGTTCAAAGTGATCGATGCACTATTGGGTTTGATAGGTCTCCAAACCCAACATGCTGAGGGCTTAGCAGCATTGAACCTATTTGCCCTGAAAACATTAACTGATGGTCTATTTTGCCTAGCAGTATTAATTACTCTAGGCCTAACAGTATTAACAGGTGTTCTGTATGACCTAGCAATATTAAGTATTCTAGGCCTAACAGTATTAACCTTATGATTAAAATGCCTGTTAGTTAATGCTGGTTTCTTATAAAAGGACCTTTGGACAGTAGATTGTGTTGATTTTAAAAAAATGAGTTTTTGGTCTAGCACAATGCACTGTTGGTTTTGGGTGAGTAGTATAAACTGACTTAGCAGTACTAAGATGTTTTAGGCCAGTTCTCAGCAAAATTGCTCTTGGAATCACATTTGAGGTCTTGGCATAATAGTAATTATCCACCCTGTTGTAATTGTTCCCACTTACCACCTTTTTCTTTTGATGATAAGTACAATTTTTCTGCACATGATTAAAGCTCCAACAAATAAAACAAGCCTTGTTATACATCACAAATTCACTACCTAGTTGATTGGACTTCTGACCATTCCAATTTCTCTGATTCCTTCTAAGACTTTGTGATCTATACATCTTTGTATACCTAACTGACTTTTTAACTGGTTTTTCTATTTTAGCAGCAGTAGGAATAACAATTTTCTTTTCAGGCTTAGTCTTAGACTCATCTTGTTCCTCATCATCTGACACCCATTCCTCAATAATTGGAGTATCATTATTCTCCCTAACTTTCTTAGGTTCTACTTCACTAATACTCTTACTAGTGTTAGACCCACAACCTTCAACAAAGCTACTTTTGACCTGTGATTCTTGTTCTTTTACCAAAGACTTATCAGAATTCTCCTTAGAATTATCTGATTCCTTTTCACAACCAACATTAGACTCTTTCTTACTACTCTTAGGACCATAGCCTTTGAATCCAGGCTCTTTGAATTCATCAAGACCAGAATAAGACAGATCTAATTTGTTAGGTCTATTATAAATTAGAGGACGAGGTAGAGGAACTACACTATATCCAAAACCCTTTTTACTCTTGTCAGTTATCTGACTTCCTAACAACTGATCTAAGTCATTTGAGGCCTTATCAAATTTCTCAATTTTAAAATCAATGGCTTCCTTTTCTTGCTTAAGTTTTTCAAACTCTGTTTTAAGTGTATTAATTTCATATTGTTTGATTCCTGCTTCTCTTTTAAGGACATCAACTTATTCACTAAAAAGAACCTCATTCTTCCTATATGTGATAAGTTGTGTCTCAACAGTATCTAGTCCTCTTTTATAAGTGATTGCCTTAAATTAAGTTTCATGTTTTTTAGCAACCAAATCATCATATAGTTTCTTAAGAGATTCATAGTTTTTCAGACAAGATTTAGAGCAAGTTTTATCATTGTGTACCTCTGAGTCTAAAAATGCCATTAGAGCCATGTTTGTCAGAACTTGTTCTTCTGCCATGTCACTCCAATCAAAACCTATACTATTAATAGCCAACATTACCATGGAAGTGTCTTCTTTGTTTCCTTGCTTCCTGGTGTTGTCTTGATTTCTAAACTGATCTTCCTTGCTTCTTGGTGCTCTGCACTCCCTGGCAAAGTGTCCCAACTTATGACAGTTGTAACACCCCGCCTTAGATTTATCATATCCAGCAATATCATTACCAATTAATGAAAATCTTCTTGCATGTCTTCTGATAGTACTTTTTTGCTCTCACACTTAGCAAAGAGAGTTGCCACTTCACATCCATTGCTTCCAAATCATCTTCATGAATTTGCTCTAAGTCCTGATGTAGGACATTAGAACCATTCGGATTTTGAACCATGAAAGCATACACAGTATTATCACTGACACTTGCAGTGCAAACTTGTGGACTGGCAATATTAACATTAGGGCTAGCAACACTAACTTGTTAAGAAGTAGTGTTAGCATCATTGATACTACTAGAGCTTGGTGCAGTCATGAAGGCTAAGTTTTGAACACCACTAGATGTACCAACATTTTTCTTTATCTTTTGTTCAACTATTTGAAATTGTTCTACAAATCATCTATACTCATAATCTCAATCTCAGACTTATTCATGCAAACAACTACATGAGTATTCCACTCAGGTGGTAAGCTGCTTAAAAATTTTAAGTTTAAATCTTCTTGGGCAATGATCACACCCAAGATAGCAAGCCTATTGACTATCTTCTGAAGCCTATTCAAAATAGACTCAAGAGACTTTAAACTTGTTGCACTGAAATTCTCAAACTGTTGCTTTAAGAGAGTTTTTTAAGTTTTCTTGGTAGCTGCATTACCTCCAAATCTTGTTTCAAGAGTTTCTCCAACATAGTCACTATCAGTATAAGTAACCAATTCAAATAGAGAATCCCTAGAATACCAAAGGCCTAAAGTTGGTTTGCCTTTCAAATATCTAAAATTCCTCTTAACTTCTAAGAGATGTGATGCCTTAGGAGTAACTTGAAATCTAGCATATGCACATACTGCAAACATGATATCTGGTCTATATGTAGTGAGATACATCAAAGATCCAATCATAGATCTATAGAGATGTACATCAATATCATTAGAATCTCCATCCTTGACCAAAGGTTTTTCCAAATCAACAGGAGTTGAAGTAGACTTCACATTAGAGTAGTTGAATTTCTTCAAAATTTCAGCTACATATTTGTCCTGACTTATGAATATTCCATCTTCCTTATGTTGTACTTATAATCCTAGAAAGAAAGTTAGTTTACCTATAGTACTCATCTAAAACTTATCTTTCATTTGCTTCTCAAAACCAGTACATAACTCTTTGTTTGTTGAGCCAAAGATAATATCATCTACATAGACATGTACAAGCAAAATATCTCCTTTTTGCTTCTTGATAAATAATGTCAGATCTATCTTGCCCCTTTTAAACCTATTGCTCAAAAGATAGTTAGCCAAAGTTTTATACCATGCTCTTGGTGCTTGATGCAACCCATAAAGTGCTTTGACCACCTTGTAAACTTTGTATGGATGGTCAGGATCTTTAAATCCTGGTGGTTGAGTAACATAGACTTCTTCCTCAATGGTTCCATATAAGAAAGCACTCTTTACATCCATTTGATATACCAGAAAACCCATAAAAGAAGCATAGGCCAAAAACAACCTTATTGCCTCAATTCTTGCCACAGGTGCAAACACTTCTTTATAATCAATACCTTCTTCTTGTCTATGACCCTGAGCAACTAACCTTGCTTTATTCCTAATCACATTTCCCTTTTCATCTTTCTTGTTTCTGAAGACCTATTTTGTTCCAATGGCCTTTTTTCCATTAGGGAGATCTACGAGTATCCAAACTTGTTGAAGTTTGAATTGCAAAAGTTCTTCCTGCATTGCTTCCACCCAGGATGAATCAAATAGAGCTTTAGAAATGCTTGTTGGTTCAATCTGTGATAGGAAACAAGCATATAAACAAGTATTTAGGGTATCATGTGTTTTCTGCTCATACACATCACTGAGAAACCCTTGTTCAGAAGTAGGTTTTAACATTCTTCTTGTCTGAACAGTTGACTGCACTTCACCAATCACATTGTCAATTGGATGATCTTTATGTATTCTTGTATTGGGAGTGTTTGGAACAATATAGGAATTTGTAATGTTCCCCAAATCAACTTCTGGTTCTTCTTCAGTGTTGTCTTCTTCATTTGGACTAGCAGTACTAACTGATGGACCAACAACATTAAGTTTAAGACTACCAGTATTAACATCAGGACTGGCAGTATTAACTTGTTGCTCAACAGCATTAACATCTTTAGTACTGCTATCATCTACAAACCTTTCTTGTTCAGCATTCTCATTATTTAGACCATCTTCAACCTGCTTTTGAGCATCATCAGCAGTTTTTGGTTCACCATTATCAACATCCTTTGTAGGTGAATCAAAGGCATGAAGTATCTTTTCAAATTAGCATCACAATGCAATCTTGACTGTTTTCTTCTGATGTACCTGCAGAGTCATTAGAAACTGTACCTGCAGTAACTGGTACATAGTTCATAGATTGGGTTAGAGAATCAATATCAAACAGCCATTTTGGACCAGTCCCTTCTATCATAGGCTTATTCTCTAAAAACCCAATATGCAAGTTTTCTTCTACCCTCTTGGTTCTAGTGTTGTATACCCTAAAAGCTTTACTACTCAAAGAATATCCAACAAAGAAACCTTCATCACTTTTTCCATCAAACTTGCCTAAAGTATCCAAAGTATTAAGAATAGTAACATGACAACCAAATGGTCTCATAAAACTTAGAGTTGGTTTAAAACCTCTAAAAAATTCATAAGGTGTCTTGTTATAAGGCTTGACTACTAAAACCTTGTTTTGTACATAACAAGCAGTAGAAACTGCTTCTGCCCAAAATATGGTAGGTAACTTAGAGTCAGCTAACATTGTTCTAGCAGCTAAATGGTGTTTCCGATTGCTTACTCTCAGCATCACCATTTTGCTGAGGAGTCTAGCTATACTATATTCTCTCTTAATTCCTTTTTCTCGGCAAAAATCATCCATTACTTTGTTCTTAAACTCTGTTCCATTATCACTTCTGATTATTTTCACTTTCTTATCCACTAGGTTTTCTATTACTTTGATAAAGTTCTTAAGGATCTCACTGGTTTCATCCTTAGTTGTTAAAAAGAAAACCCATGTAAATCTACTATAATCATGAGTGACTACTAAGCAATACTTCTTATGCATTAAGCTACTCACAAAGGTTGGACCAAACAAATCCATATGTAGCATAAACAAGGCTTGTAACTTGGTATCTGAAAATTTGGACTTACGAGAAGCTCTGTGTTGCTTCCCTTTAAGACAAGCAACACAGGTTTGGTCATTTTCAAAATGTTTTGTAGGCAATCTTCTTACTAGATTATCCTTGACTAGCTTATTTATGTTTTTAAAATTAATATGACCAAGTTTTCTGTGCCAGAGGATTGATTCCATCGAATGTGCTTTGCAGCAAGGCAAGTCAAACTTTCTTTTGGAACAATGTTCTTCATCTCAAAACATGTACCATATTCGCCTTTCTAGGAATTTAGAAGTCTCTGATTTTTATCAGGAACTTAAAATTTGGCGATAAGTCAAGACATTCAGTTTCTGTTTAAAAGGAAATTGTCTCTTTTTGTCACACATCTGTGAGACACTAAAAAGATTGAATTTTTACTTCATTGACAAAGTTATACATCTTCAAAATTCAATGATTAACAGTCTTAAGAGGTCCTTACCGGTAATTTTACTACCATATGCACCTCCTCCAAATGCAAAATAACCTCCATCAAACTGCTTGAAATCAGAGAGATAAGCTATGTTACCAGTCATGTGCCTTGAGCATCCACTGTCAACAAATCATTTATCATCATGTTGTGGCTTGCCCTGCACAAAAGAATATGGAAAATTTGAATTCCTTTGGGGACACCAAGCCATTACTGACTTGGATCTGCCTCGTGCATCAATGTCAGTTGTGTCTTTCTAAAAGCATGGTTGCTACCATTAGATTTGGTAGGTCTCCAAACCCTATATGCTTGATGACTTTACAGCATTAACCTTTTACCCTAATAGCATTAACTTGTCCTGAATAAGACCAGGCAGCATTAAATGCATAATACTTCCAGTATAATAGTGTCTCTTTGCTTCATGCAGAGATCTTCTAGTTAATGCTGTTTACTTATAAAAAGACCTCTTAGCAGTTGATTGTGCTTGTTTTGAAAAATGTGTCTTTGATTTAGCACTATGAACTGCTATTTTAGGGTGAGCAGTATTAACTGGCCTAACAGTATTAACTGGAGTGAGGCCAGTTTTCAAAAAAACTGCTTTGGGAGACATATACCTGGTACAATTAGGTGAGTTGTTTTTGGCATTACTCCTATTTTTAGTTATTTTTTATATACTATGCCTCTTCTTTGATGATTATGACAATTAATCTACAAATGATTAAAACTTCCACATATATAGCAAGCCTTGTTATACATCACAAAATCTTTTCCTAGTTGATTGGACTTCTGTCCATTTCAATTCCTCTGATTCCCCCTAGGAGATTGTGATCTATACATTTCTGCATACCTAACTAACTTTTTAAATGGTTTTTCAGGTTTTGAAAACTCTTTCTTAGCAGTAGTAGGAATAACATATTTCTTTTTGGACTTAGGCTTAGACTTATCTTGTTCCTCATCATCTGACACCCAATCCTCCATAATTGGGGCACCATCATTCTTCTTAACTTTCTTAGTTCTACTTCACTAACACTTTACTCAGAGTTAGGCCAATAGCCTTTAACCAAAGCTAATTTTGTCCTGTGATACTTGTTCTTGTACCAAAGGACTTATTAGAATTTCCTTCGAATTTCTGATTCATTTGCACATAACAACATTAGACTTTTGCTTACTGTTCTCAAGACCATAACCTTTGAATTCAGGCTCTTTGAATTCATCAAGACCAGAATAAGACAGATCTAACTTGTTAGGTCTATTATAAATTAAAGGATGAGGTAGAAGAACTGCACTATATCCCAAACCCTTTTTACTTTTGTTAGTTATCTGACTTCCTAACAACTGATCTAAAGTCTTTTGTGGACCTTATCAAATTTTCATTTTAAAATCAATGCCATCTTTTTCTTGCTTAACTTTTTCAAACTCTGTTTTAAGCATATTAATTTCATATTGTTTGCATCCTACTTCTCTTTTAAGGACAACAACTTCTTCATAAAAAAGAACCTCATTCTTTCTAAATGTGACAAGTTGATCTTCTACTGTTGCTAAACCTCTTTTATAAGTAGCTGCTTTAAATTCAGTTTCATGAAGTTTAGCAAGCAAATCATCATACTGTTTCTTAAGAGTTTCATAGTTTTTCAAACAAGTTTTAGAGCAAGTTTTATCAGTGTATACCTTTGAGTCTGAAAATGTCATTAGAGCCATGTTTGTCTGAACTTATTCTTCTGCCATATCACTCTAATCAAAACCTACACCATCAATAGCCAACATTTCCTTTGAAGTGTCTTCATTGTTTCCTTGCTTCCTGGTGTTGTCTTGATTTCTGAATTGACCTTCCTTGCATCTTGGTGCTCTGCATTCCCTGGCAAAGTGTCCCAACTTATGACAGTTGTAACACTCCACCTTAGATTTATCATATCCAGCAATATCATTACCATTAATGAAAATCTTCTTGCCTGTCCTCTGATAGTACTTCTTTGCTCTCACACTTAGGAAAGAGAGCTGCCACTTCATATCTATTACTTCCAAACCATCTTCATGAATTTGCTCTAAGTCTTGATGTAGGACATTAGAACTATTCGAATTTTCAACCATGAAAGCATACACAGTATTATCACTGACACTTGCAGTGCAAACTTGTGGACTGGCAATATTAACACTAGGGCTAGCAGCACTAACTTGTGAACAAGTAGTGTTTGCATCATTGGTACTGCTAGAGCTTGGTGCAGTCATAAAGGCCAAGTTTTGACCATCACTAGATGTACCAACAGTTTTCTTTACCTTTTGTTCAACAATTTTGAAATTGTTGTACAAATCATCTATACTCATAGTCTCAAACTCAGGCTTATTCATCCAAACAACTACATGAGTGTTCCACTCAGGTGGTAAGCTGCTTAAAAATTTTAAGTTTAAATCTTCTTGGGCAATGATCACACCCAAGATAGCATGCTACTGACTATCTTCTGAAGCATTAAAAATAGAGTCAGAGGGGGTCTCTGCATGTTGTATGAATTCTCATTCTGTTGCTTCAGATGAGTTTTCTAGAGTTTTCTTGGTAGTTGCATTACCTTTAAATCTTGTTTTCAATGGTAGCATAATAGATTTAGCATCTGGATATGACTGATGTTAGTGATGTTCATTTAGAGTGTCTTGGTAACAAAACCCACTTGCTTGACATCATTCTTTTTATTTATCTTTTCTTCTCTGCAGTTGCAGGTGTAGACATCTTTGTAACTGTAATGCCATTCTCCTGAGATGTTTGAGATACTGAGACCCATGAATCACCATTTTCTATCACTTCCCAGAGTGCATAGTCTTGGATCTGGAAGTACTGCTTAATCCTAATAGCCCACATCTCATACTCCCCTAATTTGAGTATGGGAAGCTTTGCAGTAGGACCACTATTTGTAGATTCAAGCTCCATGTCTTCTAGATCAAAGTTTCTCAAAGATAAAAGTCTGATACACTTTTAATCCCAAACTAGATAGATTCCTTGGTTGTCTATTGTTAAATTTCTTGGGATAAATCCAAAATAACTTGTTGTAGAAACTTTGTATGTATATTAAAGTGTATGCGGAATCTACACCTTAATACTCTAGAAGTATTATCAATGAAACAGTAATCTTGAACAACAAAGATATAACCAAACGCTCTAATATTATTAGATTAATAATACGAGTACTCTTAATTTGTACTGGGTTTACATACCTTGAGCTTTTTCTTAATCGACTTTGAAAACTATGAAAACTGATAATGATACGACTGCGTGTTTTGTGATCTCTTAACGAATGCCCTAGAGCCTCCTTTTATAGACTAAGGAGTCCTAGTCGGCTTACAATATATTCCTAAGATATCTTAATCTTTTCTAAACATAAACATAATCTTCTAAATAAATACATTATGTATATCTTGTACATAAATATCTCAACACTTATCTTCACACGCATTCTTGTTCTCCAAACAATCTTTATCTCTTTAATTCGTCTTTATCCTCTTGACAGTAGAAAGTCTTCAAACAATTGTAATCTTTCCACCAGCAGCACTAATAAACATAAGCAGTAGTAACATTAGTACTTAGCCCTGTATCTAATATACACTAACAGTAGTAACCTGTACTAGCAGTCTTAACTTTTACTACTAACAGCACTAACTACTTAGCTTATATTTTAGTATTCAACACTGAGTAGTCTTAACTTCAACTAACAGCAGTAACTTTATGCTATCAGTACTAAATTATACTAACAGTAGTAACTAGCAGTGGTAACATTATACTACCAGTACTAACCACTTAGCATAATTTCCATTATGTACTTGAGCAGCAGTAACTTCTAAGAATCCATGAAGTCTTTTAAGACCCAACAGTTTTGTTTGGATTTCGTAGGTATAATTTACCGCTTGTTTTGTTGACTTTCCATCGGAATTGTCGGAGCGAGTATTGTATCGCATATTTATTTTGAAAGAACGTAGGAGTCTGCGCGATAACGAGAAGCCGCCATGCCGTAAACGAACAATAAGGCAAGTAGGAAAGGACGAGCACCAAGGACGGCGCTCCTTTAAGGTGGGTGGAATGTAACAACCCGAGATTCACAACGCGTATGACTCTCGCGAGTTCGACGTCATTATAATTATTTTGTGAGTTTTCATAAACAAACGTCGACATTTAAAATTTTGTTTGTCGTAAATAATTATTTTCGTAATTTATTATGAACGGAAATTTAAAATATTTATTTTTGACGTTTTGCGAGTCACCGTTTGACCGCGTGTTCGTTAATTGTTTCGAGCATCGTAAAAATCTACGACGCGCCTCATTATTATTTTCTTAACCGTAAGTTATTATTTTTAAACCTCATCGTCTTTGTTCCTTGTTCGTGACCAAAACTCGCGTTTAAAGGCTCGCGTTTTATTAAATTTGCACAAGTTACATTTTAAATTAAAACTTGACACACAATATTTACAAGGAAATAAAAAGAAAAAAATTATGACACATGCATGCTAGGCCACATAGCCATCGGCTATGGTCACAAACACACTCCACCAAATTTGTTTTTCCCATACATGCATAATGATTTCCATGGTTACTTCCAAGACTTGATAAAACCCTTCCTATAACCAAGAAAAACACACATAGTTTACTTTGCTCTCTCCTCTCTTGGTCTCTCTTGTCCGGCCGAGCATAGGAACACACACACACCTTCCATTTTTTTATTTTTGATCTTAAAAACACATTCAATAATCACCCAAACAATGATATAAACCAAGGTAGAACAAAACTTTAACTTGTTTTTCCTTTCCCTTTTTCTCTTGTGGTTCGGACGAGCAAGCAAAACAAACACCCTTGGTGTTGTGATTTTTCTAGTAACCAAATATCCCATAAATGATAATGGTTTGATCATCCATCGAAGAAAAATATACATGCAATAAGGTTTTGAGTAAATTCGAGTTTTGATTGAAACAAAGGGGTTTTCGAGTTGGGTTGGTGGTTCGAACCAAGCTAAAGGCCACAAGGGAGTGATTTTGCTAATTGATTATCATTCGGGTTGATGTAAGTTTGTGTTTGGGTTGGTTTTGTTGGATTGAACCGCGGCTAGGACAAAGGAGGGCTACCCGACGCTTTTATTTTCTTCGATCTTGCTCCGTAAAGCATTGTGAGCACCCCTTTTTATGTTTGCCTCGTTGTTTTGTTCGTTTGATTTGATTTTGTTTGCATGCATGTGATGAATCGGGGAAAAGCTTGCGTGGTTAGAATAGATCGTGTGAGAATCGATTAAGTGGTTTATGTGATATTTATAAGTCATTATAAGCATGTTTTAGTTGAGTTAAAAGCCTAAAAACAAATTTTAAGATGTTTATTAAATTGTAAAAGTGAGCAGAAAGTTTGGCACGCCAAACGGGGATCGAGATTTCGTAAAATCTGATTTTAGGCTTTGAAATATGATAAAGCTTTCCGAGACGATCATTTCGATATAAAACGGAGCTTCTAACTCCTAATAACGAAAAAGTTAAAGCAAAAACGAGATATATATTTGAAATGTTAAAATTCAGCATTCGTTAAATTAATAGTTGCTGTCATCAAATTAAAGGCTCGTTTTGAGCACTTTCGAGTCCGTTTCGGCCTTCCGGCGAACACGAAAGTTGCTCAGAATGATGTTTTACTGTTCCGCGAGGCTCGCCCGAGGCTCGCCTACCTTAAATATCGTGTAATAACGGGATCAAAAACCCCATGGTTCATAAAGCTGTGTTTATTATTAATAGTCCAAGTTCTAGCAATTCTTGCAGGGCGTTTAGTGCATTTCTTGTATAGTTCTGGTCTCGACTAAAACAAAAAAGTTGTCCGGAATATCGTTTCACAAAAATCTCTTATATGGCCTAATAGTGAAAAGGTGATCTAGTGATCTTTTAGTCCGGTGTCAGGACGTTAGAAATAAAAATATAGATTTAAAGTTTAGTGTTTTTTTACAAGTTTTGTATGCTAAAGCTTTGAAGAATGACTTGTATTTTAACAAGTCATTAGAAAAAGCTTTTACTCCAATGCAAGAAAGCTTTTTCAAAAAACTTTTTAAAATTGTAAAAAGCTATTGGTGTTTTTTGCATTGGAGATGCTCTAATAAACTTTAACGTGTTGTGAAGGTGATATCGACTAATAAAGTAATATCGATTAATATGCTACTGTAAGTAATTACTTTAAGATCATTTGTGTCGACTCTAAAAACGAAAAGATCAAAAAAGTAACTTCCAAAATAAAAGTTTCCAAAATAAAAAGTGGACTGTTAAGCGAGTACATATAAATAAGAGAATGATCGTACCATTATGTGGGTTTTAGGATCTACGGCGCCAAGATGAATTCTCGATCACATGTATGAATAAATATATAATATAAATATAATAAATAAAGTATATAATATATAATAAATGATATATCTAATGATTAGGAAGATATATATAATATATGAGTTTGTTGAGTAACATGAACGCATCTATAGGTTATATTTTTTCGATATAGTAATCGAACGTTCTAATTATAGGTCGTAGATCGATTTTGAGATTTTCATGCTATAACTTATGTTAATCATCGAATTTGATCAAGGTAAGTTCAAAGCCTCGCTTTTTAAAGTTTGTCAATGTATATTTTAACTCCGCGAGGGGGATAATATATGCTGTTTGTGAAATTGAAACGCAACTGGATTTCGATACTTAAACATGATTCCTTCACTACTGAGTATATGCCTTTTCCTGTGTGACTGTTAGTTACCCTGTGTTGGTAAGCGCTAATGCATTAAATAGATCTATTGGGATTGACAACCCTGTTCGGGGTTTGAATCCGTTGGGAGCACCCTGTCAAACGGACATTTTGTAGTTAGTATTAGGAGAAGTGGCATACTTCTCGGACATGATTTCGTCCTACGGGATGAATGTGTTAAGTTTCGGTACACTGGCTCTTTAGTTGGAAATCTCTATTTTTATAACTTGACTTACGAGCCAACATTATACGTTTTGTTGAACCAAAATATGCGTTCTAACTATTATTTGCAAACTCTATGAATTCACTCAACGTTATATTGACGTTTTAAGCATGTATCTCAGGTTAATTGTTGCGGATGGCTGGATGGGACGGAACGCGGATATCAAGGACGGTTCCTCGGTGAATTAGTGTTATAAACTAAATAAATGTGTTAGAAATAAAGTCGTGTTGTGATTTTAGATAATAAATTTCTATAATGGTATTGGGACCTTTGTAACTCTGATCTTTCTATTAAATGAAATTGTGTTTTATAAACGTATCTTTGAACGTTTATTAGGACTCGTGTGCATGTATTATGATATAGCACCCCAAATGTTGTATTCCGCTGCGTATCGTAGTTTGGGGGTGTTACAGGTACAGATACGCTGTATCTTCCTTGATGGATACAGCATATAGGTTGTCAGAACAATATCTTGAGATTTCTTCGTTTAAGCTCCAAAATGCGTGCCTTTTAGCACAACTTCACCAATTCTTCATAATTCCTGCAAATAACAACTTTAAGCAATTAAGTACCAATTCTTGCAATAATTTATACAAAGTAGGTAAGAAACATGGGATAAATAATGCTATAAAAGTGACATTATTTGATGTCATCAACACACTAAAGCACAAGAACAATTATCATCTAATATACAGATTAATTAACTAAACTATACTAAAAATAATAAATCTAAACTAAAATACTAATAAACAAGTATTAAACAATTTTACTCCCCGCAACGATGCTAAAAACTTGATGTGACGTTGGGTGTAGGTAATTTATTTATCAAGTTTTACTATTTTTATTTATCGACTTTACGTATTAACTAACACTGACGAGCAGTGTAGCCAATCAGTTGTAGGTTCGTTAATATGTAGGGTGTCGATCACTAAGAGTGAGCGTTAATACTTAAATCTATCAGTATTTTAGTTATTTAAGATAAATCTAGTTAATCTAATGTTAATTCTAATTAAAGCTAAACTAACGTAAAAGGGGAGTTTTCAGCCTGAGAGACTGGCACGAGTTTTTGGTTTAATCTAAACTAAGATGACAAAGGACACACACAAGCATAAAAACAAACAATAAAGAGGCGGTCAATCACTAATCTAGGAAAATGCATTAGCCAGTTTAATCTAATAAAATGTATGAATTGTTTATTGGTGCAATAATTGTATTACTTTGTTGGTGTTATATCATTCCTAAGCTTAGGTGGGTCATCTCCCTAAACTCTAGGTTTGTTTTTCAGTTAATCTTGTCACAATTAACCAAACCCGCATAAAGCATACACCGTTGATTATAATCTATCTAGGAGACGACACTGGTGAATATCGAAACCTAGCTCATTGAGGCTTTAGCCACTTATGTCCAATTGTTACCTATATGCTAGTAGTCTATGGTCCGAGCACTTACCCAAGGAAAACAGAACGTTATGTGACCACTTAGTATACCTATTCACTTAACCAAGGGAAGAACAGGGGCATAAATATGTGGTCCTATTAATCCAGAGTCACATAGATAAGTTGTACGTAGTATTTATCTTAGACTCTAGACTTACTCTACCGTAATCCTAGATCCAGTTGAATGATAAATAATACATAATCAAACATAAATAGATATGAAGTGATAAACATAATCAACACTCAACAAATAAGTAAACAACCGATATAAACAAAACCAAACATTAAATTATCATATTCATGGCTAAGGTATTAGCCCATAGTCATTGTAACAAAACACAATATCATAGACGGACAATTAAATAAACAAACTTTATGCTAACCGAACACTTATAGCGGAGTATAGAGATTACAAGAGTTTTCCTATTGACTTGAGGCACTTATAGGACCTTCTTGGCTTCTAAAATCGTTTGTAGATCTTACTTGGTGGTCTTTGCATACTAAAAACCGAGTTTTAGGTTTTCTATTTATAAGCTCTGAAAACAGATCGATATGCCATATTGGAGGGATCCGATACGGCGTATTGGGATAACTTGGAGTGGGCTCCACGATTATTTTATTCTGGAATATTCATAAACCGCCACTTAATACGGCGTATAGGCTTCTCTGGATATGGCGTTGAAGACATCAAATAACGTCTATTTTATAGCATCATTTATCCCATGTATTTAACCCATTTTGTATAATTATTGCAAAGAATTGATACTTAATCGTTTATATTTGAGAATTGCAGTAATTACAGAGTACTTGGTGGATATTAGCAAAAGGCGCGCATTCTGGAGCTTAAACGAAGATATTTTGAAGATTACTATTCTGACTACCAATACGCCGTATCCATCAAGGAAGATACGGCGTATCCGTGCCAGCACTTACCAAAGACCACAATGGAAAGAAGATCAATACATCGTATCCAGAGAAGACCAATACGCCGTATTAGATATATGGCATGTGAATATTCTGGAAGATATCAAACGTGATCCCTACTCCAAGAAACTCCAATACGCCGTATCCAACCCATTGGATACGCCATATCAAACCGACTTCCAGACAGTATAAATAGAAAACTCAAAAACGAGTTTTAAGTGTGCTAAATCATATTCTCGATACCTAAACCAAAAAATTTGATTTTCAGAGAAAAAAAAGAGCAGAAGAGGTCTTGCAACGCATTCCAATCCATAGAAGACAACGTGTAATTTCTTATACTTTTGTAATCGTTCAGTTTTTGGTATCATTCATTAACTCGGTTAGTTTACCTTGGCTAAAACAATTACTCTTGTATTAATTATGATGTTTGAAGGCTAATACCTTTGGGTATTAGCCATTATTATGAAGATCTGAATGTTTGGTTTTGTTTATATCTTGATTGCTTAATTTATCGTTGTATGCTTGTTTATGTTTATCAATATACTTGTTTACGTGCTTTTGTATGCGACCTATCATTCAACTGGATCTAGTGATACGGACCAAGTAATCTAGATGCCGGGATAGCTCTCCATATAGTGATTTATACATCTAGAATCATAGGATCACAAATATTGTCCTTCTAAAATCATGCTAAGGATACGCTTCTGGCTTAACTAGTTAACGGAAATTGCCTTTGGTTTATTGAACATGTTGACTAGTAGGTGAATCTAGATAATTCAACAAATAATGTTCTGATTCCATTGGATAGTTGGACAAGTGGACTACTAGAGTATAAATTGCCATTAAGCAGTAAGTGGGTAAAGTCTCTATGAGCTAGGGTTTAACAAGATCACCATTGCTTTAATCCCTAAGATAGATTATAATCAGGTAATAAGGATGCTTTATGCGGATGCTTTAATTGTGACAGAATTAATGTGTCTAGGTCTTAGGATGAAGTCCTGCCTAAGTCTAAGAATGATATGCCTCTTCGAGATAAGTAATCATTGCACTGAATAAACAAACCAACTTCTAATCATATTAATGATGGCTAATATAGTTTTCTATCATAAGGCTCGACCGCTCTTTTATCTTTTGTTAATTTGCTTGCGTGGGTTAAAGTGTCTTGAATTGATTGTAGTCACCAAATAAACCCGTGCCAGTCTCTCAGGCTGAAACCTCCATTTCACCTGTTAGAATTAGGATTAGAACTAACATAGGATTAGCATAGGTTTGACTTAGATTATAATTAACTTAGATTAGATAAACCAAGATATAAATAAATTGAGAGATTTAACCTCATTTCAAGTGTTTGACACCCTACTTACCACGAATCTACCACCGACCCGGTATACTGCCCGTTAAAGTGTTATTTTGGTTAAGTCGGCAAAATATAAATTTAAAATTTGAATCATAAAAATATACACCACACAACGACACATCAAATTTTTGGCGCCGCTGCCGAGGAGTGAAGTTGTTTAATTCTTATTTATTAGTGTTTTAGTTTAGTTTAGATTAATTTGCATATTTTTGTGTTTTATTTTCTGCATTGTATATTTTGCATATTGTGTGTTTGTGCGTTTTTCTGAATAATTACAGTCCGCTATAATTTTTCTGAGTCGAATACTCAATATGGCGTATTCAATTTCTTGGATATGACGTATAAATTTTTTCTAAAACCAATACAGCGTATTCGACTCTATCATCAATACGGTGTATTCAGTTCACTGAATACGGTGTATTAAGCTATTTGACAGTTTTCTTTCCTAGCAAATTTATTACAAGTAAATATGGACGACCCCAACATAACTATGAAAGAATACATCAGGCTTGAGGAAGAAAAAGCTCGTAGGCGTGGTAAGGTGTATAACTGGTAAACTGTTACGTATAGTAAGATCTAGGATAATGAAGACGTTTACGACCTCAGATCTGTTGAAACTAAATTCCAAGCTTTAGTCTTTAATGACACGTTAACATATGAAGAAACACTCTTTTGTGAACCCACGGTAAGTTCTCTTAACGATAATGAAATTGACTTTAAAATATCGTTTGACGAATCCGACGATGAAGATTACACGGTAGTTTTTTGAAAAAAAACTCATCTTCTTATAAAATATTTTCTACTAATGATTTGAAAATTGATTCGGAAAACAATAATGAAAAAGTCAATAAGCCTTTATTTCCATCACCCGAGCCTACGGTCAGTTATTTTGATGATTTAGACTACTAAAAAGATTTTGAGAAAGAATTTTCAGCCATTGTTTACAATGATGCTCTAACGTCTAAATCAAATTTCTCAACTAAACCAACTTTATGCCCTCAACATATCAATAAATTTAATTTGAATGATGAAACATCATTGTCCGAATGCAATGAAGAGGAACAAATCGTTTTATACTTTAATGATGTATTTCTTTTTAACATAATTTATCCCGATGATTCAAAATCAAATAAGGACAATGATGAGAATAAAATCGATATCAAACGGTCTTTGGGGGATATGTCTGTCAAACCATTACCTGGTTTAATAAATACCGATGTTGGTGCCTATGCACAAGGGTCAAATAAGCTTTTGGAAACAAGTCATGATACATCTAATAAATTTTTCAAAACTGAAACTTTTATCAAGGAATTAATTTTTAATATCATGACTTGTAATTATATTATCAAAGGGATGCTAATAAATCTTATTAAGAATTTGTATGTGCCATTTGGCATCCCGTTCGCCCCCAAATTGTTTTATAAGGATAGGATTAAATTGGGGCAAGTCTAACTTAAAGACTTTTCTGTAAACAAAAGTGCTTGTCGGGAGACAACCCGGAATGTATTTTCAATTTTGTTATCGACTCTGTCCTCCCAGGCTGTCTATATGGCATATCCAAATCCCATGGATACGACGTATTGACCTTCTGGATGTTATCCAGTCTTATTTTCAGCACAGTCTATATGGCGTATTCGTTAAATGAATACAGCGTATACGATACAGGTATCAATACGGCGTATAATGGGGAATGGATACGGTGTATCGACTTCCTGTACAGTCTTTAGGTTTTATTTTGAGTCTAACCAAACGAATACACGGAGATAGAATTGCATTTGTTTTCTGAGAATTTTATGCAGGACCTCGTGAAGGGAAATCGACGAATATTGGTGAAGAATTTTCAAATCTGGAGATCTTGAAGTGTTGGAGTCTTGAAACCTCAAGACGGCTGTTCAACACGAATTCTTGATCATTAAACTCAACATGGAGAATCTACCGAGCAAATATCAGGGGAGTTTCTCATTCTAATTCTTTTTAATTCCCGTATTTAATGTTTTATCTATACAACGAGGACGTTGTATAATTCAAGTAAGGGAATGGAATTAGAATGTATATTTGTCCTAATTTTCATACTAAAATGCTTAAATTATGCTCAAATTTAAAAAAAATTCTAGCATACTTTTGTGAAATTACGTGTTACATAACCCGCACACAATAACCCTTGTTAGATATTGTGAGGATTTAACCTTATCCATTTCCAAATGTTTACCTAAATTTCACAAAATATGAGTGTGCCGGCGATGTAGTAGACTTTAGATTTTGGCTTGGTATATCTATTCGAGACCGCAGTGATAAGTACTATGGATTTAGATGGAGTAACTTGTTTAAATTGGAAACTTTTAGGATTACACGCAAATTGCCTTTACATGTTGCTTATTAACTAACTACACTGGTTAGTTAACCCCCGTATAAACCCTTTGTTTACTCTCACTTTAAGAGTAAGATACCCATAGAACAACCCGTAGAGTCAATCCTTTAGGAACTACACCAATTATTTGTTTCGTTATGTCACACCCCGCCAAGGCGGAAACATGAGGCGTAACATCATGGATATCATCACAACACAATGGTGTCAACAATAGAGAATCACTACATGCATAACTAGAAATAAAAGAGACTATGTGTCATGACAATACCTAAAACAAAAGAACGACATCTTGTATTAATGAAAAAAGGGTCTCATCAATACAAGGGCAATGATTCACAAACCTACTAAAAACATCCAAGAATTCATGCAAACAAAATACGAAACAAAATCAATGAGAACTTCCAATGCAGCCTGATGGTCTCTCTAGCCACTTTTATTAACTTCAGTATCTTCATAACGCTCACCTGAAAATGATGCTTAAAACGTCAACACAAAGGTTGGTGAGAGTCATAGGTTTTACGACACCAACAAAAGATTTAAATCAATTACTGTGATTATAAGAAAAAAACATGCAGGACAATTAAGCTGACTATCATACATGCTAACATGCATTCGCCCCAAACAAGCAACCACAAATAGGACGAAACGTGTCCCTCGATCCATAACATGCAACATTTAGTCATGGGGAGGAATGTTATCCCCAAATCCCATACTCTTGGTACCGTAGCACACACAGGTTCATACCCACACAAAGTAGGCGAAACCTCTTACCCATAAAGTAGCCGAAGAACAATGCAACATCATACAACATGCAGCACATGACATATAATATCTACTTAAAAGTCCATGAGTAACTTGAACCACATAATCACAGCAATCAAAACATTTCAAAACATATTTTGCATCACTTCCATCCCAAGAAAACATAGTAAAATAGGACTATGAAACTCACCTGATGCACAAGCAGCTTCCAAACAATATCAACACAAGCTACACAATACAAACACAAACGTGTTACACGCAACCAAGCTAAAAGCTCAAGTCCATGTAACAATCATATGATGGATGTCTATGGTGTTTAATTATCCCCATGGGTCACCCCGACACCATGCCCAACTTTAACCACTTCATTTACTCATAATTCTAGTGATCTACATTTGATTTAAAAATGTAGAATTTTAGTGTATCTTTACTAACTTAAAGTGATTCCCAAGTACTCATTACATGTGCAACTATCCCAAATAAAATAAAACTTCAAAACTGTCCCAATTCGGATCTGATTGCACAATAAAATGTATGGCCCTCACTACCATACTTAGGCAACTAATTAGAGGCTAATTTTCTCAGGGAAGTTATATACATATAGAACTTAACTTTTGTGTTTTGGCTAACCTTAATTCGAATTTTAAATAGGGGTTTCACCTTCCCAAACATGACCTAAATCTGACCCGTATTTACTGATTTGACAACTTTTAGTGTAACCAATATTTGATCTACTTACAAACCTCAAAAACGTTTAAGGCTAGACTTTTTGGTAAGTAAATTCAATGAACTACTGTTTAGAGTCCAGAAACGCTCAAAAACCTATTACCATCATGGAGATATTCACTTATGAACACATCCTTAAATTATGCTCTAACCTAAATTAAGATCTAACACAAAACTAATCATGCCACGTGCATGAACACGCATCTAATCTATTCCCAAGCATCCTAAGCTCTTTATACATCTTTTAAAATCTGTATTTTATGTAACCCTAGATCCATCATAGATTAATTGTTACATGATTTAAAAGAATAAAGTGATTCAGATGTTGATTTGTCTATATTCTTCTTCCTATTTCGTGAGGTGTTTGGTTGTGTACTTGTAGATAGATTAAAATAAATGCTGTTTACGGAAAATATCCTAGGGATACATTTTTTATAAACTTCTAGAGGCTACTTTGAGGACAAAGTAGGGATTTAAGTGGGGGGAAATTTGATGAATCAAATAACGTCTATTTTATAGCATTATTTATCCATGATATTAACATTTTGTTATAATTTATTGAAAAGAATTGTTTACTTAATCGTATTTATTGAAAATTGCAGTAATTACGGAGTTTAACTTGGTAGAATATTAGCAAAAAGGCGCGCATTCTGAAGCTTAAATGAAGATATTTTGAATATTAATGATTCTGAATACCAATACGCCGTATCCATCAAGGAAGATACGGCGTATCCATGCCTGCACTCACCAAAGACCACAAAGGAAACAAACTCAATACGCCGTATCCAGAGAAGCTCAATAGCCGTCGTTATTCAATGATATAGTATGTTGAAGATTATGGAAGATATCCCAAACGTGGTCCCTACACCAAGAAATCCTTTTACGCCCTTATCAATCCCTTGGATTCACCGTATCGAAAATCCGACTTCAGACCTATAAAATAACAAAATCAAAAACAGAGTTTTTAGGTGTGCTAAATTCTTATCTTGAAACTAAACTACAAAAGTCGATTTTCAAAGGAGGAAAAAGAGTAGGAGAGGTTATTGCAACGCATTGTCTAAACCATATAGCCAACCAAATGTTAAATTTTTCTTTTTTAGTTTTTTAATCGTTAAGTTTTTGGTATCATTCGTTAACTCGGTTAGTTTACTTGGCTAAAACCAATTATCTGTATTAATTAGGATGTTTTGGTTTTGTTTATATCTCGATTGCTTAATTTATCATTGTTTGCTTGTTTATTGTTATCATTTTATATTGTTTACCGTTTTGTATGCGATCTCTTCTTCAACTGGATCTAGTTTAGTGATCCTAAATGGGACAAAGGAATTATAGATGTCGGGATAGCTCTCTATATAGTGGTTTATACATCTAGAATCATAGGATCACAAGTATTGTCCTTCTAAAATCGTGCTAAGGATACGCTTCTGGCTTAACTAGTTAACGAAAATTGCCTTTGGTTTATTGAACATGTTGACTAGTAGGTGAATCTAGATAATTCAACAAGTAATGTTCTGATTCTATTGGATAGTTGGACAAGTGGACTACTAGAATATAAATTTCCATTAAACAGTAAGTGGGTAAAGTCTCTATTAGCTAGGGTTTAACAAGATCACCATTGCTTTAATCCCTAAGATATATTATAATCATGTAATAAGGATGCTTTATGCGGATGCTTTAATTGTGACAGAATTAATGTGTCTAGGTCTTAGGATGAAGTCCCGCCTAAGTCTAAGAATGATATGCCTCTTCGAGATAAGTAATCATTGCACTGAATAAACAAACCAACTTCTAATAGGATTAATGATGGTTAATACAATTTTCTATCATAAGGTTCGACAGCTCTTTTATTTTCTGTTAATTTGCTTAAGTGGGTTAAAGTGTCTTGAATTGATTGTAGTCACCAAACAACCCCGTGCCAGTCTCTCAGGCTGAAAATCTCCTTACTTGTTAGAATTAGGATTAGTACTAACCATAGGTTTAAGCATAGCTTGATTAGATTAGAATAACTTAGGAAAAATTAGATAACTAAACCAAAATCTTAAAAAATAAGAGATTTACTCGCTTCAAGTGGTCGGACACCTACTTACCGCGAGTTCTACCACCGACCGGGTACACTGCCCGTTAAAGTGTTGTTTTTTGTTAAGTCGGCAAAATATAAATTTAAAACTTAAACTATCATAAATAAACACCACACAACGACACATCATTTGTAATTTTAATTTGCTTTCAAAATTTTATTTGTCATCATCAAAAAGGGGAGATTGTTGGTGCAACATTGATTAGTATCTCCTTTATGTTTCAATGATGTCAAATAAACGTTCACAACACTTAAAATAACAAACGATAGCCAAAATCTGACAAAAACCAGAAATGTAAAATCTGGAACGCTAGTCACCTGTCAACACGTTGGCCAACGAGCCCCATGGCTTTGTTTTTAGATTTTGCAAAAGTCGCTTTCTTCTTACCCGACCATGTGGAAAACTCAATTAAGTATGTACATGTTATTTGAGTAATATGTGTGGAATATCACATATCCTTATTATATCCAAATGGCCCTTAAAAGGATCAAAATGTGGCAAAACTAAGTTGTATTTGTGAATTTTGTTGTTTGTGAATGTGTAGGTACGGATAGTGCAAAAATCATAAGAAAACTATCAAAGCCGGACAAACACGGACACGGTAACGGATAGAGTGCACAAGAGCCGGAAGTTTCTAGCAAAAGATTATCAAAAGTCAACCATTGTTAAAACACTTAAAATTAAAAGCGAACGCGTACGAGAAAAGAAAAAAAATAAATAGTGAAAAATGACAAAATGAATGATGTCATAAAATGACTTGAAAATACGGAATGTTACACATAATTCCATGTAAACAGAACTGTGACGGGCTTTGTTAACATATCAATTATCATATCAATCCTCATATTACAAGTCCCGCCCATACAAGACTTGTAATACTTAGATTCATATATAATTCCATGTAAACAAAAATTATGACGGTCTCCGTGTAATACGATATTGTATAAAGCTATGAAGAAAAATAATATTCTTCGAGACCCTTGTTTAACTTACAATGTCTGAGAACGAAGCGAGACCATTGTTTAACTTACAATGTCTGAGAACGAAGTGAGACCATTGTTTAACTCACAATGTCTAAAAAGTAAAATGAGACCATTGTGCAACTCACAATGTCTTAGGCGTAAATGAGACCATTGTGCAACTCACAATGTCTTAAGAATTGTTCTGGTATTTATATAAATAACTCTTATATAAATAAACGTACGATATACGCAAAAGGAATGCAAGCATATATATTATATATATGTATGTCATGTAAGCACTTAAGGTAACAAGTAACCTAAGCACGTAAGCAAGTAGTGTGTATGCACTTTGAAAATGTTTAATGTGATGCAATATTTGTGAAAACGGTTATAGTCTAGGGTAAAATATGCAACCTAGTTCTCTATAACCAGTGCTCTGATACCAATCTGTAACACCCCCAAAAATGTGTCGCAGCGGAAGTATGTCCGGGGGAGTTACTTCATAATACACAGCGCTAGATCCATAGACGACCCCCTAAATTGTTCGTTTGAAAAGATAATCTCGTTTTTTCTTGAAATTGATATAACATTGGTCCCATCATTGCATCACCATAAAAAGCTTAAAAGTAATACAACGAGATTTGATCATTTGTATGTAGGAAGAAGTCCATGATTGAAATCTTGTCAGTTTAGACTCCAATGCACATCGAATAGGCCAAGCATCTAATTCACCTGAGAAAAACATGCTTAAAAGTGTCAACATTAAAGTTGGTGAGTTCATAGGTTTTTGTAAATACAAATGTTGAACTAAAGTTCTGTAAAGTGTGTATGACCATTTAAATCCTTAAATGTCCTTCCAAAATGTATGTATGATTTGTAGAAATTAAATAGTTGTATAGTATGCATGACCATTTCAAACCTTGTATGTTTCCCAAATAGTCACAAAAATTTACGTATGAACGTTGAACTGCAATTGTTCAAAGCGTGTAAGGTATTTATATATATATATTGGAAAATGTTGCAAGTATGTATTGCCACTTTATTCAATGCACAGTAAATATCCATGTGAGTATAAAACAATGATTACGATTACTCTAAGCTCATGAAACTAATGCGCTAACAGAAATAATAGCCATGTGCTTACACTGGATGTCCCCAGCTGGACACCCTCAGCATTGAATTACTTTACATGTGCCTACACCGGATGCCCCCACCTGGACACCCTTAGCATTGAATTATTTTACGTGTGCCTACACCGGATGCCCCCACCTGGACACCCTCAGCATTGAATTACTTTACGTGTGCCTACACCGAATGCCCCCAACTGGACACCCTCAGCATTGAATTATTTTACATGTGCCTACACCGGATGCCCCCACCTGGACACCCTCAGCATTGAATTACTTTACGTGTGCCTACACCGGATGCCCCCACCTGGACACCCTCAGCATTGAATTACTTTACGTGTGCCTACACCGGATGCCCCCACCTGGACACCCTCAGCATTGAATATGAGTATGTGACAAAGTACGAAACCAAGTTTGTAATGAATTGCAAAATCAAGTATGTAAACCAAGTGTGTAAAATAATATGTAAATGATATTGTAAACGAATATGTAAACAAGTTGTATTGAGCATGTATTCTCCCCCGAGATTTGTAAAGTAAATGTAAAACAAGTGAAAGAGGGGCTATAAACTCACATCGATGATGACGAACGATTGGCGGGAAATGTACACATTGAGTACAAGTCGAAACGGAAACAGAAACGGCTCGACCAAGAAGTTGCGGTTTATCTTAACGGCTAAGACCCACTAGCCTAGGGT
The DNA here is from genome assembly GCA_026074375.1 of Tanacetum coccineum. Lineage (NCBI taxonomy): Eukaryota > Viridiplantae > Streptophyta > Magnoliopsida > Asterales > Asteraceae > Tanacetum > Tanacetum coccineum. Next base: position 44,100 of record BQNB010007126.1, on the reverse strand, counting down.
AATGCGTTTGGGTTTCCCGATGAATTGTTATGTCAACGCGACACGTTGATAAAAGATTTAGATTTAACGTTGTAATGGTTTGGTGGTTGGTTAAATAAATAAATCGAAAATAAACCCAAAGTGTGTAATATATATTCTTTATATATTACTTATAAAAAAAATATAACCCTTATATAATACGCTGGTAGGGCGGGGCGGGGGGGGGGTTGGGGCGGGGGGGGGGGGGGGAGGGGATTGGGAGGGGGGGGGTGGGGGGGGGGGGGGATAACAATGACAGTATGGGGGGGGGGGGGGGGGGGGGGGGGGGGTCAGGGGGGGGGAGAAGAGAACAAGGTGGGTTTGTTTAGGTTTTTTTTTCCCTAATGATTTATGAAAAGATGTATAAATACAATGCAGGTCTTATATCATAAGTTGTGTGAAATAATTTAAACAAATTAGTTTGACCCATTTCTGAAATCACCGCTTAGTTAAATAAAAGTCCCTTGTACCGATTAACACAGCACACAATATTTAAGTACGAATTAACAAACAATGTGTTTATGTAACGGTTTTATAACAATTACTATAAATAAAATAATATTTTTGTAAAATATAAAATAATATTTTTTTGTAATAAAATATTTCGTTTCTTCGACGGGTCACGTCTAAAACAGTTCGTCTCATTGTAAAAGTATAGTTTTCGTTCGTTGTCAGGTTATTATACAGTTAAATCTAATAATCTCTGATTAAAAAATAAACTTAGTCCTTGATTTATCTTTCTAAATAATATAGGTTTTAGTAACACATTACTAAATATAAAAGTTATATAAATTTTGTCATGACCTTTTCGGTTATATAACGTTTCCCATATTTATATAATCAAATGTTTTTCCACATCTAAACAAACAGCGCGTTTCAAATATACATATATATCTAAACGAGATCAATTAAGAAGTTAAATAATAAGTAGTATATTTATTTAACCAACAAACCACCATTTAATCCGTTTTATAATTTATAAAACCTTACGATATTTTTCACTAGTTTATTTATATAAACCAAACGAACCCTTATTGTTGATCTGTCAAACCAAACACGCCCTTAGGCGTCCGCTGTCCCAAACACCCTTTATGGGTTTTCTTATGCCAAACGCACCCTGTTGGGTGTTAACAACCAGAAACAAACACCCCTTGCGTTTGGCTGTCCCGAAACAACAAACCAACCGTCCCTTGTTGTGAAAACTTAACCAAACGCACCCTAGATGGTATACACAGCTAAACTAAACGCCCCGTTATTTTATTTTCGCAGCCAAACGCACCCTTACCCCTGAAAACACAACACAAGCGCAGCCCTTGCTGCGGCATAACAACCAAACAGGAACCCCTAAACAGCCCTTGCGGCTGTTAATACCAAACCAAACACACCTTGGTGCTTATGAACAAAGCCAACGCATCCCATGGTTGTTTAACAGTCACACGTACCCAAATCTGGCTAATGACCGAAACCAAACGCACTCAAAGGTGCCACAAAACACACCAAACACAGCCCTTGCTGCGAAAATACAGCTCAAACAGACCCATGGTTGGTGGTTTTTCAGCGAACCAGCCGCACCCCTTTTGGGTGGTGGATTTTATAAACCCAACGCACCCTTCTTGGGTCATGGTGGCTGTGGTCGCGATGGTGGAGTGGTTGTGGAGACAGCGGTGATGATGTTGGTGGTGTCGAGGGTGCTGTGATTGGAGGGACGGTGATTGGTACAAAGATGGTGCGTGGGGCGAAGGAGCTGGCGAGGTGATGAGATGATGACATTGTGGTTGTGTCGCGGCTGTGGTTGCAGTCGCATGAGAGGTGGTAGGGGTGATGATAAGCAAATCGATCGATTGGATCGGGGTGTTGGTTGTTGCGTGGTGATGGTTGTAGGTGCGCCGGAGATTAGCCGGAAAAGGTGGCCGGATAAGTGGTGGCGCCGGGAAATATATAAAGAGGATGGTGGTGTGTGTTTTTAGGTTTATAAGAAAAAAAAATGAATTGAAGTAAACCCTAAAAGGGTTACTTATATAAAAAAAAGTTCTCAATCAAAGTGAAAAGTGTATGATACTTGAGGGTTAATTGTGTAAGTATTTCCACAGGGACCAAAGTGTAATTTTTGTTAAATACTAGTTCGGGTCTCGTTCAGACGACTTAACGAACGATTTAAATCACGAAACTTGCGCCATTGTTTTTCAAATCATTTTTCTAATAAAAATGAGTATTTATTTGATAGCGTTTCATAAATATTTTATAACACTTATAAAATGTTCGTTATTTATTTAGTGACCCGGTTACGCCTTGTCCAAAATAAAAATTGATTTCAACTCGAATATTCGCGCTATCAACGAACGCTTTTGAATAAGTAAAATATTAAATAATTTTATTTAATATTTTTATAAAATAGTAGTGCTAATTAAAAATAGAATTTAATTTTATTGTGTCTCGTACCAAACGTTGTGTGCATTTTTCAAAACTTTCGGAGCTGTTCTACTCCTCCTTTCCTGCTTGTTTTAAAGTCTCGGGTAAAACTAAAAAGTTGTCTCTGAAATATCGTTTTACATCAAAATTGCCTTTAGGTCCAAATCGGGAAAACCGTGCTTTAGTGGTTCTTTTGATAAATCAAACTAAGAATATATATATTATATATATATCATTTTCGTTTCAAATAAAATAGCGGAAAGTAACTATCGATTGAAGATGAAGAAAAATAAATATGATTCATTATTTAAAATATGTTCCGAAAACTTTACCGGTCACGCGGTAATTGTTTTTATGTGACCATGAACGACCAAAAGTTAAAAGGTCAAGTTAGACTCGAACAGTCAAAGGTTAAAATAGTCCTTTAAAAATTTCAAAAATTCTCGGATGTTACAGTTTTTCTTGATTGGTGTCCTCAGATTTGGGTTTGTGGGGTTTCTTTGAACTTTTGCCTAATGCACATGCAGAACATAAGTGATCCTTTTCAAACTTGAGTTTAGGGAGACCTCGGACAAGTCCATGTCTGGCAAGATGATTAATAGCACCAAAGTCAAGTGAGATAGACGACGATGCTATAACCAGGACTTGGTTTTAGATGCGCTTGACAATAGATAAATAGGAGAGGATGCCATCATATTCCCAAGTGAGAGTGTATAAAGATTATCCCCTCGAGAATCCGTCAAAAATCAACACCTTTCTAGATTGTGAATAAGCATGTGTGTTGACAAAAACAGCCACATCAATAGGAAATCACAGAATTGTCCCCACAGAAAATAGAATTATGGCCCAAGTCCTTCAACCGAATAAACCCCTTGAAATAGTAACATTCCCAATCTGATAGTCTCCATAACCCATTATCTTTGCAACTTGATCATTTCCGAATTTGACTGTACCCAAGAATTTACTGATGAAATTGGTGAGCTGAGAGCGATCTCCGGTCATGTGCTTCTAGCAACCAGAGTCCAAATACCAGAGGACGATTTAGACAACCTGCATTCATTAAGAAAAGTAGATGGAATATTGGTTTTTGTGGATCCCCAGGATTTACTAGTTCCCTGGTTGTTAGCGAAACATTGGTTTTTATAACCTTAGTTTTGCTAACGGACTCAGTATTCTTATACTTCCTAGGTTTCCTTGAGTAAACCAATTTAACCACAAGTTTTAGGTGATTACAATCTAGAACTATTGGTTTCTAGAAGGCACTTGTCCTTAGTAGTGTAAACCTAGTTAAAGGCCGCATTTCCCTACAACAGTGAGGTCGACCGGTAGGTCTCCAAATATATCCCATCTTATTGAACACTTTTCCTGTTGGTTTCCAAATCTCTTTCTTAGATTTTCTCTTCTTAGATTTAGCACGAAATTTCACATCATTCATAGAATTAGAAACACACAAATTATCAGAAGACATGCAATCATCACCGTTAATACAGACATAATCAGAATTATCATGTTTCTTGGAATTCTAACACAGAACGCAATCCATTTACTTTAACTTTAAACAGTGCAACCAAATTCTTTAAGTTCAAACTAGATTTAACGTTCCTAGGTTGAGCTTCTACTTTAGTCTTCGAATTACTACTTGGTGTTTGCAGAATCCTATCATTCCTGGTATTGCCTGAAGGCTGTGATCTGGCAAGCACTAGTAGAAAGTCTACATCCTAAGTATGCAACACACGCTTGTTAGAAACTATGTTTGAAGTCGAGTCTATTTTTGTGTTTTCTTGGATGTATGTAATTCGGTAAACCTAACTTTCTTGTCCGTTTTCCTCGGGTGACCTCAACAATTGAGGGACCGAAAAATTTTTGATGCTAGGGCAAGATCTACTTATGTGTGAAAGCAAATCCTGAATAACTTTGGTATACCTAAAGGCAGACTCTAAAAGTGAATCTTGAGGATAATTCTCTTTTACATGTTAATAAAATATCAAATATATAGTAAGAATAGTCTAAAAGTAGAGTCAATGATACCGAGAAGTAGTATAGAATGTTCCCGGGTCGTAAATCCCCAACGAGGCTGGAAAGGTATAAATCGATACGATCGAAGATTTGAGTTTGAAGGAAGGAATGAGTTTGGGAAGTTGAAAAAGTCAAATTAAACAATAACGGACTAAAACGTTTAAGAAAAACCTAAAAATTACGAAATTAAACTAGAAAACGAAGGCCCGAATACCGGACAAAAAGGGGGAAAACCTAAAATCTTTAAAAATAACCCTACGGAAAAATTTTCACTTCTAAACTACTCTACGGGTCAAATAACGAAGAATGAAAAAGACTAGACCGAAAACGGAGTTCGTTTGACCCAAAAACGAGTCAAAACAAAATCCCGCACCCGGACCGTGCTTTAAAAAATAAAAAGTTGTAAAAATGATCCTACGAAAATTTTTATATTTTTCCTACAAACTAGATGATAAAAGAAAATTTTCTAAAAAAGCAAAATATTTTTTTGATAATTTTTGTATTTTTTATGAATTAAATAAACTTTTAACTAAATTAAATTATAAAAAATATTAAACGTTTACAAAAAATTCTGAAAAATTTACAAAAAATACTTTATACTATAGAGGTCCTACGAAAAATAACAAACCCAACACAGCATTCAACAATAAGCCCAGAATAAGCTTTACAGCTATGGGCTTAAAAGGTCCAAAATGACCTTAAATAATTTGCCCCTTGAGTATAACGAAAAAGACCCAAGGGCGCAGTGGTTAAGTGTGTGTGAGTTAAAGGGGATGTATTGCTTGGTCCCGGGTTCGAGTCTTGCTCACCCGGACCAAGTATCTTCCCCTTTTATTTTATTTTTTTAAAACTCTAGGGTAGAAAGTGTAATAAACTAAAGTAAAGGGTAGGCGGCCAAAATTTTGGGAATTTACACTACTATGAAAACGGGTGCCCCTATACTATGAAAATATGACAAAACAGACCCTACGACATCCTTATATTTTTAGCTTCTTAAAAAGCGATTTTTTGTTTTAGCAAAAACTCAAACATGAAAGTAAAGAACAGCTATAATAACAACTTATAACCAAAGACACTCTTGACTTTGGGCAAAAAGAATAAGCTATAAAATAAGCTTAAAGATGAACAGACAATCTAAAATGCTTAAAGGCCAACTTTTCTAAGTCTTATGGTTAATAAGCTAAGCTAAGGACAAAAATAAGCCAAAAGGGGTTTAAACTAACTTAAATAAGCTAAAAGGAAAAGAAAAGCTAAACTAATAAGCTGTGGAAAAGGGCTTAAGTGACAGAAAAGCCTAACTAAAGCTTAAAGAGCTAAAGTGCTTAAAGCTAGGACAAATAAGCTAGAAAAAAGGAAATAAGTAAACTAAATATCTAGCTTAACCTAAAAAGCTCTTGGGAAACAGTTTGAGCTTATTGAATAAGCTGAATAAGCTAAAATCAAAACTTAAGCAATTCCTCAGCCTAAGGGATTCAAAAACAGCCAAGAGGCATGTTTGGGCTTAGAAATAAGCACACAAATAAGCTTATCAAGGGCCTGAACTTTGAGGGCTTATACTAGAGCTTATATGCTCTAGAAATAAGCCAAATACTTGGGCTTAAATTGGCTTAAAGGCTGAGAACAATGAGCCTAAAGTTCCCCTTTTGCACCAGGGGAACTTTAAGGCAAAGCTCAAGGGCTTATTTGACAGCTTATTTTAAGCTGTCAAATAAGCTCTAAAATCACAAATAAGCTCAAACAGATTGAGTGCTATAGCCAAAGGGCTTGTGCACCAATTTTGAGCTTTTGAAAATTGATTTTACTTGCTTATTTTGTGAATAAAAAGGGTCCTATGGTTATTAAAACTTGACCGAATGTTTTAAGTGAAATTTTGACCCACAAAGTCAAAAGGACAAGGGCATGAGAACAGCCCTTTTTTAAAACACACAAACTCACACTTTTTGATGCTTAAACTCAAACCACAAGTGCTTAATCAAATAGCAACTGGGGTTACTAAAATTACTTCACCAAGTCTTGAAAAAGGTTTTAAAAAAAAAAAACCTTGAAAAAACAATTTTTCCAACTAAAAATGTTTTAACAACAGCTTAAAAGGGACTTAAAACTTGAGCTTAAATTGACCAAGTAACCATAACCCATGCCAAAACCCTTTTTGACCCGTTTTGGTCTTGTGCCAAACACCCCTTTATCTAAAACTGCCAAACCAAAATAGGTTTAAAATCCATTTTTAAACTAAAACTTAAAAAACCTTTTATCTACTCCTTAGCTATAATGACCTACTTAAACTGTTTTAAAACTAAAAGTTCTAGCTTATTAAGACAAATAAGCTAGTTTCTCAGCTAGCTTATTACACTATTGTGACAATTTTGAGTTATAGACTAAGATTAAATAAATTTAACCTAATGAAAACTAAAAACAGCTAGATATTCTTACTAATTATCATTTTGAGGTGGACACTGTGAATAGCGCATTTTATTTTGAATTAAATGCGACTTCACAGTGTGCACACTTTGAGGTAGACAATGTGAAGTCTCGCTAATTCTAACTAAGCATTTGTATAAAGCCAAAGTCTAAGCATCCTCATTACCTATTTCTTTTCTTTTGATACCCGATTTAAGTGTGAGTCGTTACATATGAATGATTATGATTTGGTAAAGATTTCAAGAGAGGCGGATACAATTTCTATAAATTTGGATGCCCAAAAGCACTTGATTGTGATTTGATGATTTAAATTATACAATCAGCTTTACATAAATTATCCTTAAATTAGCAAAACTGAAAAAGCTGTAATATTTTTATTACGTAGATTTTTGACACGTAAATTCCATAATAATCACTGATTATAGATGGTTTGGAATAGGCTAACAGGCAATGGTTCACAAAGCTTACTACTTTTCTACTAACCTTTGGCTTCAAGCAAAATTAAGCACATATATCTTTATTGACTTAAAAGAAAGACAATGACTTTCTTGCTCTCGTCATTTATGTTGATGATATCTTTCTAGCTGGAGACAATGAAATTCATCAAATAGGAAAAATAATATTCATCAAACGTGTCAAATTAGATGTAAAGAATAATCAGAAGTGCTAGTATCCATAAAATAAGAAAAAGAATATGTTGATGTTGTTGATCATTTTGCAAAAACTTCTTAAGATTAATTGTATTCAAAATTGTTGAAGATTGTTACATCCTCTACGCATGTTACTAAATTTACATAAAAGGACAAACATGAACTTGTACGATTCCAATGGAACCTTTTTTTGTGCTTCATGATTGCAACGTGAGATCAACCTCTAAACTCGTTGATGAACACCCTTTGTTTCCTTTTAATAATTTCAAAGACTCCTTCCATTATACGTGTTTTTGTTGCAAATATGAGCCTCACATATCAACTTCCTTGTTTTTGACCATTGGTTATTACAAGATGCAAATTAAGTTTATTAAAAATCTAGTGTCTAAAGAATGCAGGAAATTTTTTTTTTATTTAAATGCCCTTGTACCCAGCATCCCACATCGACTGAGTGAGGTAAACATACAAGGAAAAGTTGAGTATAAAACCAAAGGCCTTGTATTTTACAAAGCATACCTTTCTCGGCCTTTTGGCTAAGATCAAGTGTAGTATTTGTTCTTATTAGTTTAATATCTGATATGTAAGCCATTGGGTCACTCAATATTAATCTTATTTTTTATGGGGGAAGAACCAACCACAGTAGCTTGTTGTTGAGGTTCTTCACGTGTCGCCTTGGTGTTGCACTATTGCCTTGGCTTGGCGCACCCCTCCAATTTATAGTTTAAACTTTATTTGCTGCAATTTTTTTGATAACATAGACAATGATAAGTTGATGAACAATTAGTTACTTCACCAGCCAAAGGTAAGTTTTTCCGCCAACTATCACAAGTTCTCAGTAGTTGCTGTTGTTCAGTTTTTTCACTCAACAAGATGGTGATTATGTTATTGAAGCAAATATTACATAATTAAGGTAACTCATAATATTGGTTGGGATCACATGAGTAGACACTGGGGCGTTTTATATCTGTTATAGATGACACATTCAAGCCAACCTATTGTAACTCGTAGCTAATATCTTATGAGTCCATGGGCCAAAGTTGACTTGAGTGTCAAGATAGTAACATAGATCCCCAGATTCGGGCGGCTATATCTAGTGAATGGGTGGTGCAAGTAAAAAATCATTCGCTATGTTTATTGACTAATATCATGAGTAAGTAGACATCATTAGTAGAAAGCTATTTTGGTGTTGCTATTAAGAAGAATTTCATCGAATTTAGTAGGCAATGTAACCAAAAAGAAACAAAATGAAAAAGTTTTGTTTCTGTTTCATCAATGAGATTACAATAAAGTGTTGGAAGCTTGTTATAAACTTTTTGATGATTTGTTTCATCAAGCTCATTTTTGTATTAGCTAAGTTTTGAGGTCCGTATGATGCATAACACAGGTTAGGATTAAGGAAAGTTAGATGCCATATTGACTCTACAAAGACCAAAGCTAAGTCCTCACAAATTAAGAGGTAATCATGTGAGCCTAGTTGTGTCTCCTTCTTGGTGCAAACTTAAGATAATACGAGTAGTTATAATGTCCCGCTTGAACCACCACCATGCATGAGACGTCTCGAGTGGACTGAGCGAGCTACATACATAGAAATTGGATAGAATTAATTTTTGTTTAGCCCTGAGTGACTTTCTCTTAAGGCCATTATCAGTTTTTAAACTTGTAGTATATGTATGTATCGACTGTGGCATATATGGGTCGATCTATATTTCACCATTGCAATACAACCATTAAGAAGCATGGATACCATGATCAATGAAGTAAAATGTGATGAATTGAATTGGTAGTATTTCAAGAGGTTAATGTATATTGGTAAACTTGGTATCGAAAAGAAACCATTAAAAATGAAAAAAAATAAGACACAACAATAAGCATATGTATCCTACAATCGCACAGAGAGTAAACTCAAAAGGTACAACACCCCGTGTTTTAGGACAATGTACGACGTTAATAAAGTCACCATTTATTTTTAGTATTGTACGCGTTTGTTTTTAATGGAAATCGTTACGTTAAATCGCGTAAGCTAAAAATGATCAGTTAACGTAAACGGGCATCAAGCAATTTATTGTTTACGTCAAACAAGGGTTAAGCAATTATTTTGAGAATAATTATTAACGTTTCACAAGTTACTTTATCGGATACGTGAAAGTGTTTACGTTTCGCGATAAATGACAATTAGGTTTTCCCGGAACCCTAAAAATTAACGTACGCTTCAACAAATACCTACGTTTTTATACAACGATCAAAGTTTATGAAACTTTATGCATATGAGCATACATATACATGTCCCATATAAATGTATATGTACAAATTAACAAAGACATTACAAGTATACTTTTATAAAAATAAACTACACTTTACTTTTTATAAAACTTTACTTACACATTTTTCTTTTATAATTACACAAGTAAATACATAATTATATAAAAGAATTAATTAAGAAACACATCCCATGATTTCATGGGATGATTCCTACTTAAGGGAACCAACAAACATAAGCTTTAAAGCCCTTGTTTCCCTCCTCCCTTGTCCCCTTGAACCCACGGCCCAAGACCCCCCCCCCTTGGACTTTCTAGTCAAACTTAGCAACTAACAAATATCTTCATTCTCTTCCTATAAATACACATGCATGCATAAGTGAAATCCTTACTCTTTTACTTAGCAAAAAAATTCATTTCCTTTCTCTCTTTTGCTCTCCAAACCCCACGGCTCATAAGTCCCACCCAAACAATAAATACAAATTTTTTCTACAATCCATACAAGCCTTTACACATCAATCCTAAGACACACTAAAGTGTTTTCAAGCATTGGTTCATCATTTGCAAGGATTAAGGAAGAAAAGGAAAGATTAGGGTTTCAAACCTAATCTAGGGTTTATAATCTTGCAAGCTTGGGTTTTGAGTCTAAACACGGGTTTAGCATTTATTTCTCATCTCATACATCCTTGCTAAGGTCTTCCTAATTCCTTTATACTTTTTATTATTATGATTTTATGTGTTATATGTTAATTATGGCTAAATCACCACTTAGGACTTTTTAATATGTAAAATAAGTTATTACTTATGTTTATGATTTTATGCACTTTTTATCATGTCATATTGTCATATATATCATGGAAAAATGAATATAAAAGTATGTTAACCTATGGATTAAGTATAAACATGTTTAGGTTAAATTAGGGTTTATAAAGTTTATTTAGTATGTTACAAGTAAATGTGTAGAAATAACTTGTTAATCTTGGACAAATGGAATATATGTAGACTAATGGACATTAATATAAGTATCACATATGTCAAATATAGTTATAAGGGATTTTATAATAAACTACTAGTTTAAAAGTATAATAAAACAAGCTTTTTATAAATGAATACACTTGGATAATAAAAGGGTGTGTTAAATTCGAACTCATACAGTAGGTAATGACTTTTTATAAAAATAATACGCCTCATGACGATTCCAAAATGATAAGAAACTCGAAAAACCGATTTATAACGAAAAAGATACGTTAATTACAAGTTTACGACTATAAATACTTTTATAAAACTATTTTTATAAAATTTACTATTCATTACAGAAACTTGTATTTTTAAAACATCTAATATATGATATAACTCTTAATTACGAGATCGTACTCGAAAGAATCGATGAAAACGGAACTATAACGAATAAACTACGACGTTTACGATAATTAAAGTTTATAAAAGTAATTTTATAAACTATGAACAGTAAAAAGCACTATTCATCAGTGGACTTATCTTTATAAAATATAATACATCTTTCTATAACAAAGACGTACTCGAAGGAATCACTAAAATCGGGATTAAAACGGATAAGTTATTACGATTACAAGTTTACGCTAATTAAAACCTAAAACGACTAAACTAGCTGTTGTGAACAGTAAAAACACTATTCATCGCAGAATCTTAAAAACTTGAAAATGTAATATATTGATCACTCGTCTTACTACGAAGACGTGGGCGTAAGAAACGCGAGCAACGGACTTAAATCGACCAAGTTAGGTCATTTTTACAAAAAGTATATTTATAAACGTTTTCACTTTATAAATATTATTTTACTAAAACGATTAGTCGGTGATTATGCTATATAGAATATTACGTGGTTATCAAAGTGCTATAATACTAGGGAGTTTCATAATGAGGCCTCTTCGGATGGCGTATCGACGAGTTGTTGGATTTACGATTTAAAGTGTCCTAACTCCTCGTACGTCATGTCATGACCTCTTTAATTATGATAGCCCGAACGATAGTACGATGTAACAACTATAAGATTATATTCAATGTTATTAATTAAAGTACTCGGTACTTATACGACCTTAATTTAAATAGGTTGCATCTAAACGTTTTGCGTGACGTTTTATCTGTGATTATTTGGACTTTCAGTACTCAAGGTGAGTTCATAGCCCCACTTTTTACAGTTTTACTGATTTACTATTATTTGGGGTGAAAACATGCTTTGTTTTATAAATTGGACGCAAGTGTTTAAAGTATATTGATTATGTGTTTGCCTAAGTAGCGATAACCCTCCTGAGCCCATTATCATGAACTGTCAATTGCATAGATGTAGTTGTTAATTGCATTATGTGAGCGCGAATGTTATAAATAGATCTATTGGGATTAACCTCCCCGTTTGGGTGATTAGCTATCACCGGGAACGAACGTTGACCATGTCGGACTTGGATGTTGCGGGTTACAACATCTGTACGGGCAAAATAACTGCTAAAATAGCAAATATAGGTTGAGCTTCAGTGTCATGAGCTTAGTGCAACAGTAATCTGGTTTTGTGATTGTTGGCATATGTTGTAACATCACGGGAAAGTCTTGCGGTCCTGCATAATTTAAATACATAAACCTATGAATTCACCAACATTTTTGTTGACGTTTTAAGCAATGTTTTCAGGAGGTCAATAGGCACGAGGTGCCAAGGATGCATTGGATTACATTTTGGATTGCACACTTAAAGATTTATGTGCATCATATTTTGGGAGAAATGTATTGTTTGTCTTAAGTGTAAATAAACACGGAACAAGTAAAAGCTTTATGCTTTTGTAATATCTTAAAATTATTCCAATGTATCAATCTAAACGACTTTTGTGTCGTTCTTATATATATCATTGTGATGTTGTATCTTGAAGTAACACGCCCCGGATCCTTATTCCGCTGCGACCCATTTTGGGGGTGTTACAGATTGATACAAAGCCAGGTTATAGAGAACCAGGACAAAATGTATTTTGCTGACTATAACCTGTTTCCAAAGCATTGCATACATACAAAAGGGTTTATTTACGGGTATTTCATATACAAATTATTGCATTAGTCGGTTAGGCTATATACATGCATAATTGATATACGTATTTATAATATATTACGTATATAAAGATAATAGTCTTATATTAATATTACTTATATAAGCCACTTTTGATTTTTCAGTTTTGAGCATGTCGGATTCGGAAGATTCTACAGTTACGTATACTAAGATATCCAACCCATATGAGGACCTATCTGACATAGGATCACCAAGAGCCGAAGAACCTATTTTTCAGGATCCACCGTCTCTAGATTACGTGCCTGACCCTGAGGAGCCAGAGCAGACACCACCTTCACCTATCTATGTACCATTTGTTCCGGAGCCTGTTTACCCAAAATTCTTACTAGAGGACGATGTCCTACCGGCTAAGGAGCAGCCATTGCCTGTTGCTGCCTCACCTACTACTGAGTCACCGAGATACATTCCTGAGTCCAATCCTAAGGAGGATCCTGAGGAGGATCCAGCCGACTATCCTGCTGACAGAGGAGACGACAGGGATAATGAGGAGCCATCTGACGATGACGATGATGATGATGATGATGCAGAGGAGGAGGAGCACTTAGCTCCTGCCGACCCTGCAGCTGTTGCTTATTCAGCTGACCAGGACCCATACCTTGCTTATCGCGTCACGGCTAGGATGTCCATCCGACCCCAGGCGCCGGCACCGTTCCTCTCCGAGGAAGTTGCTGAGAGATTGTTAGCCTTACCTACTCCACCACCATCACCTCTCTCTCCATACTCATCACCACTTCCTCAGATACCCTCTCCGCCATTACCTATACCATCACCACCACCCAATAGCCCTACATATGTTGAGGGATCTCTGGGATCCCGAGCTGCTGGGATTAGACAGAGAGATGCACTACCATCTCCTGTTCATGAGACTGAGATGCCTGAGATTTGTTTACCGCTTCGTAAGAGGCCGTGTCGTACTACTCCTGGTCCTGGATACGAGGTCGGGGAGAGTTCGGCAGCTGGTGAATGGGAAACAGAAAGAGAAATAAAAAGTTTGGCTGAAGCGTATGCTACAAAGCTGCACTTAATAAGAGGATTTTGATGAATAACCCAGGCCAAAGAATTAAAGCTATACATTCTAGCTGCAAGCTTCAAGAAGAAGAAAATAAAAGTTCATTATTTGATAGAGAGGAGCAAGTTTACTTCATGATACTATTGTAGCACAAAGGAGATTTCTTGCACAACAAAGAGCAGCTGAAATCAGAAGTAGACCACCTATAAGAACTCAGCTAAGAAACCAAATGATGACATATTTGAAGCATGTTAGAGGAAAGATTCATTCTGATTTGAAGACCAAGAATTTTTGCGAAATACAATCTTGTAAGAAAAGGTAAAAAGGTCTGATGAAAACGATTAATTGTTATTAGTTCTGCTGAGTATGAAGGATAATAAAATATGTGAACAAGAAAGCAACTGGTTACAAAGAAGGATGACATATTTAACAGGAAAGAAAGAAGAAGAAAGTACTAGAAAGAGAAAACTGGTACTAAAAACTTTTGTCAACAAGGAAAAGAGAAGTCAAGAAAATAAGATCCAGACAAGATACTCTCAGGATGATAATACTGATAGTGAGAAAGAGAATGATGAGCTGAGATTATGCTTAACAATAGCTCCAGATAAGGACAAAGAGGTGGATTATGAAATACTTGACAAGAAGTATCCTATCATAGAATGGAAATATGAGCATCTTGGAATTAAACCACAGTATGATGAAGCTAAAGATTTAGAGGAGATTAATCTAAATGTGGTGATTAGAAGCAGTGGACAAAGGAGATACTTTAGTACTCTGATGAAGGTGCTTTCCATATTTGATAGAGATGATTTGAATGTTGTATATCAACTTGTGATTGACATATACAAAGATGAGGTACCTGAGGTTTTGACAAGAGACTTTTTGGAAGAACTAATGATAAATGTTTCAATCCAATAGATGAAGATGAGTTTTGAACTCACAGCAAGATTGGAATGTATAATAGGAACTACATGTTCTTCAGGGGTACATACTCAAATGACTGGTGTAGGATTAGTCATTCATATGCTTGTTGAGAAATAGTATCCTTTGAGAAAGAAAGTACTGGTGCAAATGCTAGAATTGAAATTGGAATCTGAAGAAGACAATACTATGGCATGGGAGTTGATTAGATTTGTCAAGAAGTTAATTACAGAGTTGGAACTGTAAACCTGATGGAAATGAGAAGGATATTGAGTGTTTGTTTCAAACCACACAACTAGATGGTCGTCAGTTCACCACATGTTTAACAACATAAGAACTTGACTAGTCCATAAGCAAACGCTTTGTGGTAAAGACTTCTCAATCCGTTTATGGTTTGACAATTTACCAAAAATTGTAATGGTTCTCAACTCACCTTGCTTCACAGTAAAGAGTTGGCTAGTCCAGGATTAAACTATATAGTTATCAATGCATCATGTTACGGCAATGAAGCATTGACTAGTCCAAAAGCAAATGGATTTTAGTAAAGACAAATCAAATCCGTTGATAGTTGATAGTTTACTCAAAACTATAAGGTTTTCAATTCACCTTGTTGTTTACAATGAAAAATTGGCTATCCTAGAGCAAACGACTACTGGTAAAGGAACATTAAATCCGTTAATGGCTGGTAGTTTTCCAAAAACTATAAAGCTAACTTAGTTGGATGTTGATGTGTTGCTAAGAAGACAAGTTGCTGATAAAGAGGGACAGCTGAAGATGTCAAAATCATCAAAGATTAGAACAGATTTACAGAGTGTTTGGATACATCCTCCAAGAGTTTCAAGAAAGAGGTAAACTGAGGAAACATGAAGTTAAATAAAGTTAAACAATCATGTTTAAGGGAGGATTGTTGGAAATTATGTTTTCCTAACTTAGCACCGCTAGTTGTAGTAGTAAGTACCGACAATTATAGTTTGTACTATTAGTCTTAGTTTGTACCGTCAGTACAAAATAGTTAGTACCGTTTAATAGTTAGTACCGTTTAAGAGATATGCAATGAGAAATATAGAAAAGAATATGCATTAATCTTTCTTACGCATTTTTTAAGTCTGTAATGGTATATCCTTGTTTATAAAAGGAAACCTCGCATTAGTAGAAGATAGTCCATCTCATCACATCTCACAATCTCATAGTTAATAACTGTAATCTTATTAGCAGATTAATGACAAAAGTTTATTATTAAGTAATTCATTGTTCTCTTAGCATTATAAGTTAGCTATTCTCTCCGCATAACTTATAGTGTTTCTAGTCCTTGTTTCCTCCTGAAGTTTTGTGTGGGAACTATCCATATTGGCTACAACCATCAAACAAGCTAGAAAGCTCTATATTGAATTGAGATCTACAACACCACATTAGCAGCTTCTTCATCCTTGGTCAAAGGCTTCTGGGTCTCAATTGGAGTACTAGCAGTCTTCACACTAGCAAAATTAAACTTCTTCAGGGTCTCTACAACATACTTATTCTGACTTATGAAAATACCATCTTCTTTCTGTTTGACTTGTAATCCAAGAAAGAAGGTGAGCTCTCCCATAGAACTCATCTGAAATCTACTCTTCATCAATGCCTCAAATTTATCACACCAAGACCTTTTTGTAGAACTAAAAATAATATCATCCACATAAACCTACACTAACATGATATCATTCTTGTCCTTCTTGATAAAAAGAGTCTTATCAATGGTTCCTCTTTTGTATCCACTCTTCAACAAGAAAATAGATAAAGTAGCATACCAGGCTCGGGGAGCTTGGTGTAAACTATACAAAGCTTTCACAACCTTGTAGACCTTCTTAGGGAACTTAGGATCTACAAAACCTGGAGGTTGAGACACATACACCTCCTCATCAATTGTGCCATACAAGAAGGCACTCTTCATATCCATCTGATAAACTATGAATCCCATATAAGAAGCAAAGGCCAAAAAGATCCTAATGGCTTCAATCCTAGCCACATGAGCAAAAACCTCATCATAGTCTATCTTTTCCTCTTGCCTATATCCCTAGGTAACCAACCTTGCCTTATTTCTAACCACAACGCCTCTTTCATCCTTTTTATTCCTGTAGACCCATTTAGTCCCAATTGCCTTCTTCCCATAAGGAAAATCTACAAGAATCCATACCTTCTGAATCTTGAATTGTAACAGTTCTTCCTGCATAGCATCAACCTAACTTTCATCTTCAAGGGCTTCAAATATCTTCTTGGGTTCAATTTGAGATAGGAAGCAAGCAAACAAGCAGTGCTGGAAATCCTTGTGATTATTTCTTCTCTGCTTTTGAATATAACTTACAAAAGCATGGGCTCCAGAACTTTTGTTCACTTTGCTCCTTGTTTGAACTACTGATTTTAGATCTCCAAGAATTTGAGTTGTAGGACGAATAAAGTATATCCATGAAGTGGGAATAGGACTAACATTCACAGTGGATTCTAAATTAGTGAAGTCAGTCACTGTACCCTCATCATCATAAGATGCATTGGCCATATAGTTTTTGGCAAACTATCAGCCATTAACGGATTTGAAAAGTCTTTACCAGAAGCCGTTTGCTCTGGACTAGCCAGTTCTTGTTAGACATGGTGAACTAATGACCATTTGTTGTGTGGTTATAAAACCAACACTTAAAGATCCTTTTCACTTCCATCATGGCTTCCAGATTCATCAATTTGTTGTTGAATGAATCTAAGTAAATCAAAAACAGCTTCACTCCACAGTTATCATAGAAA
Source organism: Tanacetum coccineum (assembly GCA_026074375.1). NCBI lineage: Eukaryota > Viridiplantae > Streptophyta > Magnoliopsida > Asterales > Asteraceae > Tanacetum > Tanacetum coccineum. The sequence continues at coordinate 26,547 of BQNB010007126.1, read as the reverse complement.
TTCCAACTCTTAAGAATCCATTCTTCTTGATTCTTTCAAAAATGCTTGATCCTCCTAATCTACTGGCTCCTTATTTGTCTTTAAACCAGTATCCTTATTAGACTTTTCACCTTCATTCTTTGCTTCTGAGCTCTTGACTGTTGAAGTATAAGAAGAATATATTGGCAGTACAAAGTAGTCTTGAGCAGGGTCAGCTTCTATTTCAGAATTTCCTGCATTAATATTATCTTGTGTACCTGAACTATTATTAGCTTCTTCTGGACCTGCAATTTTGTTAGCTTGATTCTCTGATCTCACGGGCTGATAATTCATTGAATCAGTTAAATAATCAAGATCAAACAGCCAATTAGGTCCTTTCCCTGCAACATTTTGTTTATTTTCTAAAAAGTTTATATGCATGTTTTCTTTAACTCTCTTGGTTTCTAAATTGTACACCCTAAAAGCCTTGCTATTTAGGGAATACCCAACTAAAAATCCTTCATCAGACTTCCCTTCAAACTTGCCCAGATGGTCAATGGTATTCAAGATGGTCACATGGCACCCAAAAGGTCTTATATAGCTTATGATTGGTATTTTACCAGTTATAAGTTCATAAGGTGTCTTGTTTTGAGGCTTGGTCACTAATACCCTATTAAGGACATAACAAGCAGTACTAACTGCTTTAGCCCAAAAAGTGTTAGGTAAAAATGAATCTGCTAGCATTGTTCTAGCAGCCTTAATAAGGGTCATGTTCTTTCTCTCAGCAACTCCATTTTGTTGTGGAGTTCTGGCATTACTATATTCCCTCTTGATCCCTTTTGACCCACAGAATTCAATAATGTCCCTGTTCTTGAATTCTGTACCATTATCACATCTAATAGTTTTAACCTTTTGATTTAATTGGTTCTCAATTTGTCTTATAAAGTCCTTAAGGATTCCACTAGTTTCATCCTTAGTTCTTAAAAAGAACACCCAACTAAACCTGCTAAAATCATCAGTGATAACAAGGCAATAAGTCTTATGGTTTATGCTCCTTACAGATGTGGGTCCAAATAAGTCCATATGTAAAAGCTGTAAGGGCTGACTAATAGAGCTCACTACTTTGGCCTTACAGGAGGCCTTGTGTTGCTTTCCTTTCTGACAAGCAACACAGGTGTGGTCATTTTGAAAAATCTTTGAAGGTAAACCTCTTACAAGGTTTCCCTTCACAAGTTTGTTTAAGTTTTTAAAGTTAACATGACCCAACCTCCTATGCCATTTGTTAGATTCATCAACTTGTACTAAGGAAAGAGTAACAGGCATGGAATAACCGGTCTCGATTTTTTTTTTGTGATCGTGAACCCTAGGTTCGCATCAAATTTCTGGATGGAGGTCACTTCCAGAAAGCTTGGGTACAAGTTTAGTCTGAGTACGGCATATCAACCGCAAACTGACGGACAAAACGAGATAAGCATTCAACTCTCGAAGATATGCTTACGAGCTTGTGGTGATCGACTTGGAAATGGTTGGGTTAAACATTGCCATTGGTCGAGTTTTCATACAATAACAGTTATCATGCTGCATTAAGGCCTGCAACCCTTTGAGGAACTTTAACGGTAGAATGTTCGTTCCGCACTGTTGTTGGGCTGAGGATTTTGGAGAAGTTTTAACCAAACCGTCCAGAGATAGTACAAAGAGAACACTGAGAAAATCTTTTCAAGTTAGCAAAGGATGCAAGTCGCTACGTGATAGGCAAAAGAGCTACCCGCTGATGTGAAGCGTAAGCCGATGGAGTTTGAGTTGGAGATAAAGTATGCTCAAGTTTTTCCACTTGGAAAGGGGTTATACGTTTTGGCAAACGAGGGAAATTAAATCCCAAGTTTGTTGGACCTTTCAATGTGATAAAAAGGGTTGGAGATGTTGCTTATAAGCTCGAGCTTCCTAAGGAGCTGAGCAAGAAGGTTCATAATACATTTCATTCACGTGTCCCAACTTGAATAAGTGTCAGGCCGACGAACTTACCGTTCGTTTGGATGTACTTCATTTTGATGACAACTTCAGTTTGACGAGAACCTATAGAATCACAGATCGTGAAGTTAAACGGTTGAAGCGAAGTCGTTATTCCATTAGTCAAGAATCCATGGAACTCCAATAGAGTCCTGAGTTTACGTGGGCACGCGGGATCAATTCCGAAGAAAGACCACATGTTCTCAAGGACCGGGGCCGTCGTCAAGTGCGCCCATGCGTCTAAAAGCCTTTGAGGACAAGGCTCATCTAACCCGCGGGAGACTATACAACCACCGTGTTTTAAGGACAATAGTACGACGTTGATTAATCACTATTATTTTGTTCATTGTACGCATTTTGTTTGTAACCGAAATCGTTAATTAAATCCGTAAGCAAGAATGATACAGTTAACGTAAACGGGCATCAAGCAAATTATTGTTTACGTCAAACAAGGGTTAAGTAATTATTTTGAGGATAATTATTAACATTTCATAAGTTATTTTATCGGATACGTGAAAGCGTTTACGTTTCGCGATAAATGACAATTAGGTATTCCCGGAACCCTAAAAATTAACGTACGCTTCAACAAATACCTACGTTTTTATACAACGATCAAAGTTTATAAAACTTTAGGCATATGTATATATTTATACACATCTCATATGATTATACAAGATAACAAATACTTTACAAAATACCAAGACTTTACAAAGTAAACTTTTATATAAAAACTACACTTTACTTTTAATTAAAAGTTTTACTTATACTTTCTTTTTATAAAATGCAAGTAAACTAAAAAGAAATAAAAGAAAATAAGCTAGGAACATCATCCCTAGATTTCATGGGATGATTCCTACTTAAGGGAACCAAAGACATAAACATTTAAGCCCTTAATACCCTCCCCTTGTCCCCTTTGAATCCCACGGCTCAAGTGCCCCCCCTTGGACTTTCTAGTCAAACTTTGCAACTAGAAATATCTCATACTCTTCCTATATATATCATGCATGCATAAGGGATTTCACTTACAACTTTATACTTACAAAATCACATTTTCCTTTCTCCTTTCTCTCCTTATAAGCCACGGCATATTAAGCACTCTTAAGCAATCCATACAAAATTTTTATACAATCCATACAACCCTTTACACATCAATTCTAAGGCACACTAAAGTGTTTGCAAGCCTTGGATAATCATTTGCAAGGATTTAAGAAGAAAAGGGAAGATTAGGGTTTCAAACCTAATCTAGGGTTTATAAGCTTGAAAGCTTGGGTTTTAAGTCTAAACACGGGTTTAGCATTCATTTCACCTCATACATTCATCCCAAGTCTTCCTAATTCCTCATACTTTTATTATATGATTTTATGTGTTTATATGTTAATTATGCAAAATCACCACTAAGGACTGTTAATAGTATAATGATTATCACTTATGTTAAGAATTTATGACTGATCTTTATGTCAGATGATTTATATATACATGGAAAAATGAATGGAAAATATGTTAACATATGGTATTAAGTTATAAACATGTTTAGGTTAAATTAGGGTTTTATAAGATTACTTAATCTTCACATGTGAAAGTAATGGAAAGTAAATTGTTAAACTTGTTACAATGATTTTATAAGGACTATGGATGATCTTGGACATTAATATAAGTATCACATATGTTACATATAGTTATTAGGGTTTCTATAATAAACTACTAGTTGAAAAATACATAAAAATAAGCTTTTATAAAAAAGTATACACTTGGAATAATAAAGGTGTAATAATTAGACATTTAGACAGTAGGTTTTGAACATTATATAAAATAATACGTCTCTTGACGATTCCAAAATGATAAGAAACTCGAAAAAAACCGATTATAACGAAAAAGATACGTTTAATTCACAAGTTTTTAACACGATAAATACTTCTATAAAAACTATTTTTATAAATTTACTAATTCATTACAGAAAGTTATGTTTTTAAAAACATCTAAAAATATGATATAAACTTTAATTACGAGATCGTACACGAAAGAAATCGCTAAAAACAGAACTATAACAATAAACACGACGTTTACTAAAACGAATAATTAAATGTATAAAATTAATTTATAAGTTATGAGAACAGTAAAAAGCACATTCATCAGTGGGATTAACTTTATAAAATATAATACATCTTTTAATAACAAAGACGTATTAGGAATCACTAAAATCGGGATTAAAACAAATAAGTTATTACGATTACAAGTTTACGCTAATTAAAACCTAAAACGACTAAACTAGCTGTTGTGAACAGTAAAATTACTATTCACTACCAAATAATAAAAACTTGAAAATATAAAATCTTGATCATTCGTCTTACAAACGAACGTGGACGTAAGAAACCGCGGCACGGCCTTAAACGACCAAATTAGGTCATTTTTTACAAAAAGTATATTTTATAAAACTTTTCACATTATAAAAATTATTTTTAACTAAAACGATTAGTCATGATTTATGCCTATATTGAATATTACGTGGTTATCAAAGTGCTATAATACTAGGGAGTTCATAATGAGGCTTCTTCGGATGCCGTATCACGAGTTATTGGATTTCACGATTTTATTGTGACCCTAACTCTCTCGTACGTCATGTCAGACCTCTTTAATTATGATAGCCCGAACGATATACGATGGTAACAACTATACGAATTATATTCAATGTTATTAATTAAAGTACTCGGTACTTATACGACCTTAATTTAAATAGGTTGCATCTAAACGTTTTGCGTGACGTTTTATCTGTGATTATTTGGACTTTCAGTACTCAAGGTGAGTTCATAGCCCCACTTTTTATAGTTTTACTGATTTACTATTATTTGGGGTGAAAACATGCTTTGTTTTATAAATTGGACGCAAGTGTTTAAAGTATATTGATTATGTGTTTGCCTAAGTAGCGATAACCCCTCCTGACGCCATTATCATGAACTGTCACGCATAGATGTAGTTTTGAATGCATTATGTGAGCGCAGAATGTTATAAATAGATCTATTGGATAAACCTCCCCTGTTTGGGTGATTAGCTACACCTGGAACGAACTTAGACCATGTCGGACTTGGAGCTTGCGGGTGACAACACGACCTGTACGGTGGCAAAATAACTGCAAAAAATAGCATATATAGGTTAGCTTCAGTGTCATGAGGTTAGTGCAACAGAATCTGTTTTGTGATTGTTGCATATTTGTAAACTCACGAGGAAAGTCTTGCGGTCCCAGCATAATTTTAAATACATAAACCTAATGGAATTCACCAACATTTTTTTTTTTCGTTTTAACATGTTTTCAGAGTCAATAGGCTCGAGGTGCCAAGGATCAGTGGATTAACATTTTGGATTGCACACTTAAAGATTATGGTGCATCATATTTTGAAATGTATTGTTTGTCTTTTGTAATATTATAACAAAGGAACAAGAAAGCTATATGCTTTTGTATGGATAGCTTATAATTAAATCTAATGTATCAATTCAAACGACTTTTTGTGTCGTTCTTATATATATCTTATGCTGTTGATCTTGAAGTAACACGCCCCGGATCCTTATTCCGCTGTGACCCATTTTGGGGGTGTTACAGTATGGCTACGGCGTAGTCTTTTGGAATCAACTATGCCGTAGTTTTCACCTGGAGTATCTTCCTTGTGCATTTTATATCACGCACCCTTCCATTTTCGCGTCTTTCTGTTCCAAAGCTCATATTTTATTAAAAATGAAATATGAAATAATTAAGTACATATTTCTACAAAAATATAACAATTATGAGCATTTTCTAAGGGATTTTGACATTAAAAAGTATATACTATTTGATGTTATCAGTTGGCTCTTCGCAAGTCTACATAAACTTGACTACATAAGGACTATATTTGGCAGGTAGAGACTACATGATAGAGAATACCCCGAATGCCTCACTTACAGGGTTGCCAATCTTCCAAAGATGATTGATAAACCGTTCCATAATAGAGTAGTGGGACCTATTAGATGTAGGGTAACACATAAGATAATGAGTTAACTTATACATTAAGGAAAACATCTCATCATTCCTTGATTCTGTAAAAATATCCCAAGGATGCTTAGGTTCCTATATGTTATGGATGCGAGGTGACTCGTCACTTTTTTGCCTTGATAAATCAGGCAAACAAGCATTCTTGGTGTTTCATCGAACAAAATTTTATCAATAAAACTGTGTCGTTCCTGTCTTGACCAGTTAGCCCAGTCATAAGGATCATAATGACGTGCATCATATTGTAGTATGTGATCTACAATTTAATAAAGACAATCAGTGATTCAATCATTTTATCGTTATAGCTACTAGCCCCTTTAGTTTCGCATATTACATTAGGATACATATTATAATACTACAACTCATTACGGTATGGCATATCTATATTGTATTAGTTTTTAGGGTTTGGATTTTTTTCCCGCCAGGGCCAGGATTGGGCGCTCCGATAGAGGCGTGCAGCATCATATGGGGAGCTGAGGGGGATGGGGGGTAGTGACTTCAAACATAAGGCAGGGTCGGTATTGTGTGTTTATAGCGAGGGGGGGGGCAGGGAATGGGGGGGGGGGGAGGGGTGGTGGGGAGAGTAGCCATAGGGGCGCGTTACATTACTTATATAAGTTAATTTTATTGTTACAGCAGTCATGTAATCATTGACGGTTACCTACACGCCTGTTTATTCTGATTCTGGGCCTTGGAGATTTCAGTGGGTATTTGATGCTAAGCTACAGTCACCTGAGGAGGTACCACAGTCTACGGATCAGGCACCACCATCACCAGACTACATGCATGGTCCCGAGCACCCACCATCACCGGATTATGTATCTGGTCCTGAGTACCCAGAGTACTTAGTACCATCTGACGATGAGGTACCTATTAAGGATCAGCCTCTACCTGCTGATGCTTCACCTACAGCCCTATCACCGGGCTATGTTGCTGACTCTGATCCTTCAAAGGAGGACCCGGAGGAGGACCCTGAGGAGGATCCCGCTGAGTATCCTGCTAATGAAGGAGATGATGATGATGAGGAGGAGTCCTCCGGGGATGATGATGATGATGAGGAGGACGAGGCCTCTGAGGAGGACGAGGAAGAGGAGCATCTAGCTCTGGCTGACTCTACTACATTACCTACTATTGACCATGTCCCCTTAGCTGAGGATACAGAGGTATTTAAGACCGACGAGTCTGCTCCTACACCACCACCACCTAGATCACCTCGGACTAAGGTCCCTTTTTCTCAAACAGTCTTCGTAGGGCACGGAAGACTATCAGACTTTAGCCACCTATAACAGCATCTGCTGAGGCACTCATCGCTGAGTATGCTTCTACACTTACACCTCCATCACCACCACCATCTCCATTATCGCCTTGGTCATCTCCACTCCGACAGATACCATCTCCACCACTACATGTACTATCTCCACCCTTACCATTATCATCACCACCTACCCATACTAGCCCTACCTATGTTGATGCACCACTAGGCTATAGAGCAGCCATGATTCGGTCGAGAGCTGCATCACCACCACCTGTACCATCACCACCTTTGTTATTACCATCTACTATTCATAAAGATGATATTCCCAAGGCTATTATGCCGCTTTGGAAGAGAGCTCGCTTCACTACTCCTAATTCCAAGTTTGAGGTTGGGGAGAGTTCGACAGCTGTTGCCGCTAGGTAGACGGGACATACTCTAGCTCGTGGAGTTGACTATGGATTTATTGATACCGTGGATGCTAGTATCTGAGCTTCTGAGGGTAGAGTGATGACCGCTATGGAGGAGGTCAATAAGAGGGTAACATATCTCGCTGCCACTTAGAGGCAAGACGCTCATGAGCTCCAGGTGTGTTGTGAGAACGCTTAGGATAACCGAGCTTTGTTGAGAGCTCAGGTTTCTTTACCGACGAGAGAGAGGAGATACTTTTGTTTGATGGCTTCTTTTTATGAGCGTGAGGCTGCTGAGGCCTGTCGGGCATGGGCTCAGTCTGAGAGCAAGAGCCAGGCCATAGAGGCCCAACTTCAAGCAGTGTAGAGGAATGTATGTGTACTTCAAAGACAAAGGATCGATGATGGCGATCGACTGACGAGTCACATTCAGCACGAGCACGACAGTTTCAGAGAGCTTGTACGCACCAGACATGCAGGACCCCAGGATGGACCAACTGATGCTGGTAGTAGCTGTTAGTATTGTACCATTTGTTACCTATCCTATATAGCCTTCTAAGTTTTACCGGTAACTCCCAGCTAGTAGGCTGTAGGGATCTTTAGTCATCATTTAGCTATTTTGTATAGCATGCTAAGTATTATGGGTAATTCCCAGCTAGCATGGCTTTAGGGCCGTATTTTCATTTTGTATCCCATATGTACTGGTCATTTTCTAACCAGATCCTATCATGTATGTTATCGATATTGTTATGTATAAATGTCGATTTATTTATGTCATTGTTGATCTCACTTCGGTTGTATATTTCACTGTGTGTTGTGATCTCATTTTATTTTATGCATATGTCATGTCGCGTTTATGATTGTTTGAAATCTAACGTGTATTATATTTTCTTATGATTTTGAAGAAAATGGCTCCAAGAAGAAACACAACCACCACCCCTATGACCGATGCTGCCATTAAGGCACTAATACCCCAAGGAGTTGCTACTGCGTTGGCTGAGTATGAAGCTAACAGAGGCAGCGGTAATGGCAATGATAGTCACAATTCCAGAACTGGTGGAAGAAGACAGGTGCATACTACTCGTGAGTGCACCTACATTGACTTCCTGAAATGCCAACCCCTTAGTTTCAAGGGTACTAAAGGAGTCGTTGGTCTGACTCAGTGGTTCAAGAAAAAGGAATCTGTTTTCCATATAAGCAACTGCACCGTCGTATGCCAAATCAAGTTTGCTACATGTACTCTTCAGGGAAATGCTTTAACGTGGTGGAACTCCTACGTTAAGAATGTTAGTCATGAGGTTGCATATAGAATGACATGGAAAACACTAAAGAAGATGATGACTGATAAGTATAGCCCAAGAAGAGAGATCAAGAAGCTAGAAATTGAACTGTGGAACCTAAAGGTTAAAGGTATTGATGTGTTAAGCTATAACCAATGTTTCCAAGAGTTGGTACTAATGTGCAGGAGGATGTTTCTCAAAGAATCTGATAAGGTCAATGATGTGTCGTTGTGTGGTATTTATTTATGATAGTTTAAGTTTTAAATTTATATTTTGCCAACTTAACCAAAAACAACACTTTAACGGGAAGTATACCCGGTCAATGGTAGATTCGTGGTAAGTAGGGTGTCGAACACTTGAAGCGAGGTTAAATCTCTTAATTTATTTATATTTTGGTTTACTAATCTAAGTTAATTCTAATCTGAGTCAAACCTATGCTAATCCTATGTTAGTTCTAATCCTAATTCTAACAGGTAAAAAGGGGGGTTTTCAGCATGAGAGTCACCTTACCCATTCATATACGAATTTAGTACAAACAAACATCACGAAACCTAAAAACTCCATTAAACTTAAGCCGACCATACCAAAAACACCACTTTAACGGGAATTATAAAACCCGAAACAAAGGAAGATATACTGTGGTATAAGGTGTTCGAAACACTTGAACGAGGTTAAATCTCTTATTTATATTTATATTTTTGAGTTTTACCTAATCTCAGTTAATCAAAATCTGATCAAACCTAAGCTAATCCCATGTTAGTATTCTAATCCTACATCTAACATTTAAAGGGGGAGGGGGGGTTTCAATCTCTAGAGACTGTCAACGAGGTTTGGTTGGTGACTACAATCAATTCAAGATACTTTAACCCATGTAAGAAAATTAACAGAAGATAAAAGAGCGGTCGAGCCTTATGATAGAAAACTGTATTAGCCATCATTAATCCGATTAGAAGTTGGTTTGTTTATTCAGTGCAATGATTACTTATCTCGAAGAGGCATATCATTCTTAAACTTAGGCGGGACTTTATCTTAAGACCTAGACACATTAATTATGTCATATTAAACATCCCATAAAGCATCCGTTAATACCTGGCAAAAATCTACATAGGATTAAAAGCAATGGTGATCTTGTTAAACCCTAGCTCATAGAGACTTTACCCACTTACTGCTTAATGGCAATTTATACTCTAGTAGTCCACTTGTCCAACTATCCAATGGAATCAGAACATTTTTTGTTGAATTATCTAGATTCACCTACTAGTCAACATGTTCAATAAACCAAAGACAGTTTCCGTTAACTAGTTAAGCTGGAAGCGTATCCTTAGCATGATTTTAGAAGGACAATATTTGTGATCCTATGATTCTATATGTATAAATCGCTATATGGAGAGCTATCCCGGCATCTAGATTACTTGGTCCGTATCACTAGATCCAGTTGAATGATAGGTCGCATACAAAAGCACGTAAACAAGTATGAATTTGTGATAACAAAAACAAGCATGCAACGATAAATTAAGCAATCGATATATAAACAAAACCAAACATTCAGATCTTCATAATAATGGCTAATACCCAAAGGTATTAGCCTTCAAACATCATAATTAATATAATTGTAATTGTTTTAGCCAAGGTAAACTAACCGAGTTAACGAATGATACTAAAAACTGAACGATTACAAAAGTATAAGAAATTACACGTTGTCTTCTATGGATTGGAATGCGTTGCAAGACCTCTTTTGCTCTTTTTCTCCTCTGAAAATCGACTTTTATGGTTTAGGTACCTAAAACTCGTTTTTGAGTTTTGTATTTATAGGCTCTGGAAGTCGGTTTGATACGGCGTATCCAAGGGAATAGATATGGCGTATTGGAGTTTCTTGGAGTAGGGACCGCGTTTGATATCTTCCAGAATATTCACATACTAACAACTTACGTCCGACGAAGTATGCTACTCTTGGAAACGACGTTATTGAGGCTTGTTTATCCTTGCGGTCTACTGGTGAGTGCAGGCACGGATACGCCGTATCTTCCTTGATGGATACGACGTATTGGTAGTCAGAATAGTAATCTTTAAAATATCTTCATTTAAGCTCCAAAATGCGCGCCTTTTGCTAATATTCACCAAGTACTCTGTAATTACTGCAATTCTCAAATATAAACAATTAAGTAACAATTTTTTGCAATAATTATACAAAATGGGTTAATATCATGGGATAAATGATGCTATAAAATAGACGTTATTTGATGTCATCAAATATCCCCCCACTTGAATCGTACTTGTCCTCAGGTAGCCTTTAGAAGTCTATAAAAATGTATCCCTAAGGATATTTTTCGTTAAAGCATTTATTTGATCTATTACAAGTACACAACCAAACACCTCACGAAATAGGAAGATGAAAACACTCAAATCACTCAACTAATCTATGTGGTAACATGTAACTAATTTGCTCAATTGCTCGGTCGTGACGAGTATTCTATCATAAGCTTGGCAAGGATACACATCTCCACCGCTAAAGCTAAGGAGTAACAAGTTTATAAAGGTAAATATGGGTTTGTATGAGAAGGCTTAGGGTTGATTACTCTAACTAATCTTTATCGATACCAATATTCCAGGAGGGCGACAAAGACCACACATACACACCCGTAACGACAGGATAGACACATGTGACTGCTCACTCCCACCTCAAATAAGCTAAAGAGTAGGAATAGTAGAGTAATATAGGGTATGGATCTTCTAACTTTCACCAATAGTAATAAACCAACAAGGCAGCTGAGACATGCATACATGGCCGTAACGATGGAATAGACATGCACGCTCGATCACATCCTCATTCGCGTAAAACCCATGGTTAATGATTAGGAAAGGGAAATAAATTGTTGTTAAATAAAAATTATGAAACAAATAGATTAAGTCTAAAATACAAGTTGCTAGACACTTTTCTCGACCATTATCACGATAAAGACATAACTACTTACAACGTTTTGATCATAGATAAAAAACAACAACCTAAGTTGGCATTTTCGTAACGGTCAACTTCCCAAACATCCTAAACTTTACATACTTTACAAGGCAATGGCGATATCTTCCACTTTATACAATACTCTACATCGTCGATTTGTATCAATGAATAATCGATCCTTCGTGTAATTCCTTCGGTAGTTGCGAAACGATTATCTTTTAACTTTCCTTTTCTTTTTTTGTTGTGAATTTTTCTATTTTATTTTTATTTTTATTTTTTTTGAACACTATACTATGAAACTCGGTGTAGTTTCACCATCTTCACGATCATAATAATTCCAGATAATTCCTTCGGTAATTCTTCGTTCTATCGTGTACGTACCATTAATTGCGATGGTAGTAAAAATACATGAGTTTTGAATATACATTCCCATTTGCGATGTGCAAATTTCTTCCAACCGTACCAAAATAGACACAAGACTCAGGAAATACAAACTTTACACTTTAAGCAACTAGTAACTGTAAAATAAACTTAATCTAACAGGGTAGGCTAAGGTGTAAAGGTGTAACAAAAACAAATAAATTATGTGTAGGTTCCTAAAGATGGCTCACAGGTTGTTCTATAAAGGGGTCTTACTCTTAAAGTGAGAGTAAACAAAGGGTTTATATGGGGGTTAACTAACCGGTGTAGTTAGTTAATAAGCAACATGTAAAGGCGATTTGGGTGTAATCCTAAAATTTACCAATTTAAATAAGTTACTCCATCTAAATCCATAGTACTCATTATTGCGGTCTCGAATAGATATACCAAGCCAAGTTCTAAAGTCTACAACATCACCGACACACTCATATTTTGTGAAATTTGGGTAAACATTTAGAAACGGATAAGGTTAAATCCTCATAATATCTATCAAGGGTTATTGTGTGCGGGTTATGTATCAAGTAATTTCACAAAAGTATGCTTGAAATTTTTTTAAATTTGAGCATAATTTAAGCATTTTAGCATGAAAATTAGGACAAGTAAACATTCTAATTCCATCCCCCCACTTGAATTATACAACGTCCTCGTTGTATAGATAAAACATTAAATACCAGAATTAAAAAGAATTAGAATGAGAAACTCCCCTGATATTTGCTCGGTAGATTCTCCATGTTGAGTTTATTAGCAAGATTTGTGTTGAACAGCCGTCTTGAAGTTTCAAGACTCCAACACTTCAAGATCTCTAGATTTGTAAATTCTCCACCAATATTTGTCGATATTTCTTTGCTTCCAAGGTCATGTATAAAACATAGGAAAAACATGTGCATTCCTATCTTGGTACCTACGGTTAATTTAAAATAAACTAAACAAACTAAATACGGGTCAGTTTTGGTGAATACGCCGTATCATGTGCATGAATACGCCATATTGCCAGAACTAGCAATAATGTTTTTAAAGTGCATAAAAAGTAAAAATTGATAACGTCTAGACAATCAATACACCGTATGGTATAGAGCGGATACGCCGTATTGATGTCTAGGAAGACAGACTCGATAAAATTAAATAACAATCCGGGTTGTCTCCCGGGAAGCACTTTTGTTCAGCGAAGTCTTTAAGTTAGACTTTTCTTCAGCTTCTCTCATTCCATCTCATGCACGCTAATGTGCCCGCGTGTGAGCCAATCTTCCATCTTCGCATCTCAAATGTAATCGGGTCCTAAATTTAATACTCCTTTGTAGAACCTCTTAAGCTTTTGGTATGGATGCGAGATTCCATTCATCTTATCCTCTTTACTTACTTTCAGTAATGGTGGGATCTTCTTGCATTGCTCATTAGTATGATGTTTAAACCTCGAATGTGATCACACCATTTGGTAAGTTACTTCATTATCACCATTGTAAATGGTAATTATCCTTTCGAACCGTCTTGTTTTAATCCCAACTTCTCTTAAAAATGGTTCACCAAAAATAACATCGCCCATTTCTTCATCACGATAAGCATCCATATTTTCTAAAACTGCAAAATCCGTCACAACAAAATGGTTCCAACAAAAATAAGCACATTCATTAAAGCTCCTACAACATTATTCCTTTTGTACACCATCTTATCTTTCATTATAGAATTATGAAACTTTTTGGACATCCCATTGACATACAATAATGGGAAAAAGTTAGCGTGTGTAAATTCAAATCCTATCATGCAAGAAAACTTTAAGTTGTGAGCACAATCAATATGGATCTTCTTATCATAGTCGCAATAACTAGGGTAATCATCAATTCCAACATTAAGTCCATCATCCCTAGTTCAAAATTCCTCAATTACCTCACCTTCCTCAATGGTGGCATTAAATCATCACCTTGATTTCTCCTAAGCTCGAATGGTTCATTTAGATCATTTAATTCAATGTAATCTTTCAAGAAAGGGTCTAATGATCCATTTAACGCCAAAGTCTCTCCCATTAGCCTAGCTTCTAAATCAAGTTCCATTCTTTCTCTCAAACTTAGCATGTAGACCCTCTTAATTAAACTACTAGCAGGTTTAACACTTGTGAAAACAATCCTTTCTTCCCCGACCCTTAAAGTAATCTTTCTTTTGTAAACATCAATCTTAGCACGGGCGGTAGACAAAAATGATCTTCTGAGGATCAAAGGCACTTTAATATCTTCGGGCATATCTAGAATTATAAAGTCTACGGGGAAAGTAAATTTACCAATTCCAACTAGTACATTTTCAGCTATTCCTTTTGGATATTTCATAGTCCTGTCTGCTAATTCAACTATCAACTTAGTGTGAGCTAATTCGCCTAATCCTAAGTTAAGGTAGGTCGAGAGAGGCATAATACTAACGCTAGCTCCTAAGTCAACAAGGGCATTATCGAAGCAAACATTATTAATGAAGCAAGGTAAAGTGAAACTCTCTTAGTCTTTCTCCTTTTTGGGTATGGAATTATTAATATGTGAAGCTTCAGAGTAAGCTTCCGAGAATTGTGGTCCATATAATCCCTTCTTTTCTTCATAGTAGTAACCATTTAAATGACTTGGTAAAAGAATCGTTGTTTGTATTGTCTCGTACATGAGTGTACGGTTCAGTCCAGTGGATATGGCGTATTAGGAAGATCCAATACGGCATATCAGTTATGAATCAACTTTAATAGTAGTTGAAATCGACTTGACTTGATCTCTCAGGTTTGCTTCAGTAGAGCTAGGTAGACTTCCAAATCCTCTTTCCTATAGTACCTTGCTCATTTGCCGGATTTGGATTTCTAAAGTTTTAATAGATGCTCCTTGGTTTCGAATGGTAGCATCCATCGAAGCTTAGATTTCTTTAATCAAATCGAAGTTTTCTTCGTGTCTCTTTGCTGATTCACTCATGAATTTGCTCAGGGTATCTTCCATAGATTGCCTTCGTTCTTGGTACGAAGGATTCACATTGTTTCTTTGATAGAATCCCAGAGCTGCTGCTCTATATCCCCCTCCTTGAAAAGGTTCACCAAATTGCATGTAGTAAGCTTCTTCTAGGGTTTTCCCTTCTTCTTTTAGTGGGAAATCTTTGGTGTAATGGGGTCCTTTGCATTGTTCACATCCAACTTGAGCAGCATAGACTTTTTCATTTACTTTCTTGATCTCTCTTCCTAGATTATTGAGTTGTGCTTGTATAGCTGCCAATCCGTCAGAAGTTTCAGTACTTCTTAAACTAGATGTTCTATTGTGCCATTTCTGAGAATATTCAGCCATTTATTGGATGGCTACCTTTGCATCAGCAGCATTCTTTGATGGTATTTCACCTCTTGACTCAAGAATTTGTCGAGTAGGAATTCCTAATCCATTATAGAACAAGGTTACCTCCTACATCTCCATTAAATAGTATTGAGGACACTTTATCAAGAGTTATTTAAATCGCTCCCATGATTGGTAAAGGTTTTCATCTGGTTCTTGCCGAACGTTGTTGATTTCTTCCATCTTCTTTGCAGTTTGAGCAGGTGGGCAATATTTGTTCAGAAATTTTGTTTTAAGACTTTCCCAAGTTGTAATCGAACTAGTTGGTTCGTTTCTTAGCCAACGGCTTACAGTTTCAGTCAAGGACATAGGGAATGCTCTAAGCATCACTTGGTCTATAGTAATATTTGGAATGTGGAATAGATCGACGATCTCAAGAACTTTCTTAATATGTTCGTTCACATCTTCAAGATCCGAACCGCTGAAGGTGTTAGTCCGTAGTTACTTGAGAAATTGGCCCTTTAGTTCAAAGTTATCATTGTCTTCAATTTTAGGCCTAGCAACCCTCGATCCATAGTCAGCTCGGGTCTTGCTCATGTACTGTTCCATAGTTTCCATCATTGTTTTCGCTTCTTCTTCCTTCGAGTATTCTTGGTCAGAAAGTAAACTGAAATCAAGCAATCTTAATTCGTCAAGACTTAGTGTCTTAAAGTATCTCCTAGATGATCAAAATTCTTGTTCAGGTTCTTTGTAAAGTGTGAATAGTTTGTTCGTTGAACTCCTTGTCATGCACTACCTAAAACAAGGGATAAACAATCAGTAGGATAGGCTCTTTTGTATAGAAAAATTTTTAGCACGAAAATTAAATATGAAAACTTAGGATTCTGATTCTGTTATAGATGATCAATACGCCATATCCAATGGAAGTGGATATGCCGTATTAATCTTTTGAGTGAATACGCTGTATTGGACAGAAAGTTGGATACGCCGTATCTAATGGAAGTGGATACGTCGTATTGAGTTATCGACTAGAATAGTGTATTAGCAAAACAATTAAATTAAACACACAAATATACAAACAAACAATTAAACTAACAAAATATACAAAATATATAGAATATACAAGAATATACACTAATCTAATTAACACTACTCCTAAGGGTTAGATCTAATCTAATGTTAAAAACCAAAACATAAAATAAAAATCAAGATTAATTTTTACTCCTTGGCAACGGCACCAAAAACTTAATGTGTCATTGTGTGGTGTTTATTTATGATAGTTCAAGTTTTAAATTTATATTTTGCCGACTTAACCAAAAACAACACTTTAACGGGCAGTGTACCCGGTCGGTGGTAGATTCGTGGTAAGTAAGGCGTCGAACACTTGAAGTGAGGTTAAATCTCTCAATTAATTTATATTTTGGTTTACTAATCTAAGTTAATTATAATCTAAGTCAAACCTATGCTAATCCTATGTTAGTTCTTATCCTAATTCTAACAGGCAAAATGAGGGGTTTTCAGCCTGAGAGACTGGCACGGGTTTGGCTGGTGACTACAATCAATTCAAGACACTTTAACCCATGCATGAAAAATTAACAGGAAGATTAAAGAATGCTGTGGAGTCGAGCCGTTCTGATTAGAAACTGTATTAGCCATCAATAATCCGATTAGAAGTGGGTTTGTTTATTCAGTGCAATGATTATTTATCTCGAAGAGGCATATCATTCTTAGACTTAGGCGGGACTTCATCCTAAGACCTAGACACATTAATTAAAGCATCCACACAAACCATCCTTATTACCTGGGGATTAAAGCAATGGTGATCTTGTTAAAACCTAGCTCATAGAGACTTTACCCACTTACTGCTTAATGACAATTTATACTCTAGTAGTCCACTTGTCTAACTGTCCAGTGGAATCAGAACATTATTTGTTGAATTATCTAGATTCACCTACTAGTCAACATGTTCAATAAACCAAAGGCAGTTTTCGTTAACTAGTTAAGCTGGAAGCGTATCCTTAGCATGATTTTAGAAGGATAATATTTGTGATCCTATGATTCTAGATGTATAAATTGCTATATGGAGAGCTATCCTGGCATCTAGATTACTTGGTCCATATTACTAGATCCAGTTGAATGATAGGTCGCATACAAAAGCACATAAACAAGTATGAATTGATAAACATAAACAAGCATGCAATGATAAATTAAGCAATCAAGATATAAACAAAATCGAACATTTAGATCTTCATAATAATGGCTAATACCCAAAGGTATTAGCCTTCAAACATCATAATTAATACAAGAGTAATTGTTTTAGCCAAGGTAAACTAACTGAGTTAACGAATGATACCAAAAACTAAACAATTACAAAAGTATAAGAAATTACACGTTGTCTTCTATGGATTGGAATGCGTTGCAAGACCTCTTCTGCTCTTTTTCTCCTCTGAAAATCAACTTTTTAGGTATCGAGAATATGATTTAGCACACCTAAAAATCATTTTTGAGTTTTGTATTTATAAGGTCTAGAAGTCGGTTCGATACAGCGTATCCAAGGGAATGGATACGGCGTATTGGAGTTTCTTGGAGTAGGGACTACGTTTGATATCTTCCAGAATATTCACATACTATATCTTGAATACGGAGTATAGGTCTTCTCTGGATATGGCGTATTGAGCTTGTTTCCTTTATGGTATTTGGTGAATGCAGGCATAGATACGCCGTATCTTCCTTGATGGATACGACATATTGGTAGTCAGAATAGTAATCTTCAAAATATCTTCATTTAAGCTCAAGAATGCGCGCCTTTTGCTAATATTCACCAAGTACTCCGTAATTAATGGAATTCTCAAATATAAACGATTAAGTAACAATTCTTTGCAATAATTATACAAAATGGGTTAATATCATGGGATAAATGATGCTATAAAATAGACGTTATTTGATGTCATTAGTCGAGAAGTATGTCGGTGGACTTCCTGACATGATTCTAGGAAGTGTGATGGCGTCTAAGCCCAAGACAATGCAAGATGCAATTGAGTTTGTAACTGAACTAATGGATCAAAAGATCTGAACTTTTGCTGAACGTCAAGCTAAAAACAAAAGGAAGCTTGATGACAACTCAAGAAACAACTAGAATCAACAACATCCTTTCAAAAGACAAAATGTGACAAGGGCCTATACTGTTGATCCTGGGGAGAAGAAAGTATACGAAGGATCTAAACCTCTATGCCCTAAATGCAACTACCATCACAATGGGCAGTGTGCTCCCAAGTGCACCAACTACAAGAGGACTGGCCATCTGGCCCGAGACTATAGGAGTCTAGTTGCTGCTGCCAACAACTAGAGAGCCTCAGGGCGAATCAAAGGGTTGTCACTTGCTTTGAGTGTAGATCTCTAGGCCATTACAAGAGGGATTGCACAAAGTTAAAGAACAAGAATCAGGGAAATCAAGCTGGAAATGGTGAAGCACGGGTAAGGGATTATGCTGTGGGCACTGCAGGGACAAACCCAAACTCGAATGTTGTTACAGGTACGTTCCTCCTAAACAACCGTTATGCTTCGATTTTATTTGATATTGGTGCCAATAGGAGTTTCGTGTCTACTGCATTTAGTTCTCTAATTAATATCATTTCAACTGCCCTAGACCATGATTATGATGTCGAGCTAGCCGACGGAAAAATAATTAGAGTTAATACTATCATACGAGGTTGCACTTTAAACTTCTTAAATCATCCATTCAACATCGACTTAATGCCCGTAGAGCTTGGTAGTTTAGACGTCATAATTGGCATGGATTGGTTAGCGAAGTATCATGCCGTGATTGTCTGTGATGAGAAGATCGTTCGTATCCCCTTTGGGAATGAAATCTTAATTGTTTGTTGTGATAGAAGTAACAACAGACACGAGTCTTAATTAAACATCATCTCGGGCACCAAAACTCAAAAGTATTTGCTGAAAGGATGTCATGTCTTTTTGGCACATGTTACCACAAAGAAGGCTGAAGACAAGTCAAAGGATAAGCGACTTGAAGACGTACCAATTGTTCAAGACTTTCCTGAAGTATTTCTTGAGGACTTTCTGGGTATTCCACCAACCCGACAAGTGGAATTTCAAATTGATTTATTACTCTGTGCTGCACATGTAGTACGAGCGCCTTATCGATTGGCTCCGTCCGAGATGAAAGAATTATCGGATCAACTGCAGGAACTTTCCGACAAAGGATTTATAAGACCCAGTTCCTCACCTTGGGGAGCTCCGGTCTTGTTTGTCAAGAAGAAGGATGGATCATTCCAGATGTGCATCGATTACAAGGAATTAAATAAGCTGATAGTAAAGAACCGTTATCCGCTCCCATGAATTGATGATTTATTCGATCAACTTTAAGGGTCAAGTGTCTACTCGAAGATCGACCTAAGAACTAGTTATCACCAACTGAGAGTTCATGAAGAAGACATTCCGAAGACCGCATTCAGAACTCGTAATGGCCATTATGAATTCCAAGTTATGTGATGCGGTCGTCGTAGGACTTCTACATGAAGTTTTATAACTCCCTGGGCAGAGCACCTAATCGTTATAGTAGTAGTATAAGTAAGACTCGGGGGGTTATTATCGTTCACTCAGGGAATAGGTTGGGAAGGATTGATCACAATCTAACAAATTTCTAGGGGTTGAGAGAAGATTCTTTTTGTGTTTTTATATTTTATGAAAACAGTAAACCATATATTTGAGAGGGTTAGTTGGTTTTAGCTATTAAACTAAATAATAATCTAAGCTACTGGTGATAACAATATAATAAAAGATTGTGTTTATTTAATCATGTATTACTCCCTAGATTGCTTCTCCTAGTGTTGTTGCTTTGTCACACTTGTGATGATCTATGTAATTATTTCCTAAGTCATGAACAAATTACACGAACCCGTCGTCTATTTAATATTCTGTTAAGGCAACGCACAAGTAAGGTAGTATGAAGACTATTACAAGGCCCCTAAGAGTATATTAAATGCATTTGAAATATATTAAAAGTGGATCAACCGTATAAGGGCAAGGTAGTATGAAGACTGTTACCCGATGGTATCATTTCTACACAATCATGTTTTCTTAGACATATCAACAGCGATACAGACAAAAGCTGGTTTTCTAAGATCTAACATGCATATTTGATGTGTCGTTGTGAGTAGGTATTTTATGTATCAAGTTTTACTATTTATTTTATGCAGACTATACCTAAAAACAACACTCTAAAGGGCAGTGTACCCGATCAAGATGTAGCTTCGTTGGTAAGTAGGGTGTCGATCACTAGTTATACTATTATATTTTATGCAGACTATACCATAAAAACAACAACTCTAAAGGCATGTACCCGATCAAGATGTAGCATCGTTGGGTAATTGGGTGTCGATCACTAAGAGCGAGAGCGTTTAATGAAACCCCCAAAATGGGTCAGCAGCGGATAAGATCCAGGGGCGTGTTTACTTCAAATCACAGCACAAGAATATATATAGAGAACGACACAAAAAAGTCGTTTAAATTGATACATTGGATTAGAAAAAGACAAAATCAAAAGCATAAAGCTTTTACTTGCTCCTTTTTAAATATTACAAAGACAACAATACATTCCCAAAATATGATGCACATAAGTCTTAAGTGTGCAATCCAAATGTAATCCAATGCATCCATTGCACCTCATGCATATTGACCCTCCGAAAACATTGCTTAAAACGTCAACAAAAATGTTGGTGAATTCATAGGTTTATGTATTTAAATTATGCAGGACCGCAAGACTTTCCCGTGATGTTACAACATATGCCAACAATCACAAAACCAGATTACTGTTGCACTAAGCTCATGACACAGAAGCTCAACCTATATTTGCTATTTTAGCAGTTATTTTGCCCGTACAGATGTTGTAACCCGCAACATCCAAGTCCGACATGGTCAACGTTCATCCCTGGTGAAAAAGCTAATCACCCCCAACGGAGTTAATCAATAGAACTATTATACACATCGCGCCTCACATAATGCAATTAACAACTACATCTATGCAATTGACAGTTCATGATAATGGGCTCAGGAGGGTTATCGCTACTTAGGCAAACACATAATCAATATACTTTAAACACTTGCGTCCAATTTATAAAACAAAGCATGTTTTCACCCCAAATAATAGTAAATCAGTAAAACTGTAAAAAGTGGGGCTATGAACTCACCTTGAGTACTGAAAGTCCAAATAATCACAGATAAAACGTCACGCAAAACGTTTAGATGCAACCTATTTAAATTAAGGTCGTATAAGTACCGAGTACTTTAATTAATAACATTGAATATAATCTTATAGTTGTTACATCGTACTATCGTTCGGGCTATCATAATTAAAGAGGTCATGACATGACGTACGAGGAGTTAGGACACTTTAAATCGTAAATCCAACAACTCGTCGATACGCCATCCGAAGAGGCCTCATTATGAAACTCCCTAGTATTATAGCACTTTGATAACCACGTAATATTCTATATAGCATAATCACCGACTAATCGTTTTAGTAAAATAATATTTATAAAGTGAAAACGTTTATAAATATACTTTTTGTAAAAATGACCTAACTTGGTCGATTTAAGTCTGTTGCTCGCGTTTCTTACGCCCACGTCTTCGTAGTAAGACGAGTGATCAATATATTACATTTTAAAGTTTTTAAGATTCTATGATGAATAGTGTTTTTACTGTTCACAACAACTAGTTTAGTCGTTTTAGGTTTTAATTAGCGTAAACTTGTAATCGTAATAACTTATCCGTTTTAATCCTGATTTTAGTGATTCCTACTAGGTCTTTGTTATAGAAAGATGTATTATATTTTATAAAGATAAGTCCACTGATGAATAGTGCTTTTTACTGTTCATAGTTTATAAAATTACTTTTATAAACTTTAATTATCGTAAACGTCGTAGTTTATTCGTTATAGTTCCGTTTTCATCGATTCTTTCGAGTACGATCTCGTAATTAAGAGTTATATCATATATTAGATGTTTTAAAAATACAAGTTTCTGTAATGAATAGTAAATTTTATAAAAATAGTTTTATAAAAGTATTTATAGTCGTAAACTTGTAATTAACGTATCTTTTTCGTTATAAATCGGTTTTTCGAGTTTCTTATCATTTTGGAATCGTCATGAGGCGTATTATTTTTATAAAAAGTCATTACCTACTGTATGAGTTCGAATTTAACACACCCTTTTATTATCCAAGTGTATTCATTTATAAAAAGCTTGTTTTATTATACTTTTAAACTAGTAGTTTATTATAAAATCCCTTATAACTATATTTGACATATGTGATACTTATATTAATGTCCATTAGTCTACATATATTCCATTTGTCCAAGATTAACAAGTTATTTCTACACATTTACTTGTAACATACTAAATAAACTTTATAAACCCTAATTTAACCTAAACATGTTTATACTTAATCCATAGGTTAACATACTTTTATATTCATTTTTCCATGATATATATGACAATATGACATGATAAAAAGTGCATAAAATCATAAACATAAGTAATAACTCATTTTACATATTAAAAAGTCCTAAGTGGTGATTTAGCCATAATTAACATATAACACATAAAATCATAATAATAAAAAGTATAAAGGAATTAGGAAGACCTTAGCAAGGATGTATGAGATGAGAAATAAATGCTAAACCCGTGTTTAGACTCAAAACCCAAGCTTGCAAGATTATAAACCCTAGATTAGGTTTGAAACCCTAATCTTTCCTTTTCTTCCTTAATCCTTGCAAATGATGAACCAATGCTTGAAAACACTTTAGTGTGTCTTAGGATTGATGTGTAAAGGCTTGTATGGATTGTAGAAAAATTTTGTATGAATTGTTTGGGTGGGATTTATGAGCCGTGGGGTTTGGAGAGCAAAAGAGAGAAAGGAAATGAATTTTTTTGCTAAGTAAAAGAGTAAGGATTTCACTTATGCATGCATGTGTATTTATAGGAAGAGAATGAAGATATTTGTTAGTTGCTAAGTTTGACTAGAAAGTCCAAGGAGGGGGGGGGGGTATGCCGTGGGATTCAAGGGGACCAAGGGAGGGTTTCAAGGGTTTAAATGTTATGTTTGTTGGTTCCCTTAAGTAGGAATCATCCCATGAAATCATGGGATGTGTTTCTTAATTAATTCTTTTATATAATTATGTATTTACTTGTGTAATTATAAAAGAAAAATGTGTAAGTAAAGTTTTATATAAAAATGTAATGTGTAGTTTTTATATAAAAGTATACTTGTAATGTCTTGGTTATTTTGTAAAGTATTTGCTATCTTGTATAAACATATGAGACGTGTATAAATATATACATATGCATAAAGTTTTATAAACTTCGATCATTGTATATAAACGTAGGTATTTGTTGAAGCGTACGTTAATTTTTAGGGTTTCGGGAAAACCTAATTGTCATTTATCGCGAAACGTAAACACTTTCACGTATCCGATAAAGTAACTTGTGAAACGTTAATAATTATTCTCAAAATAATTGCTTAACCCTTGTTTGACGTAAACAATAAATTGCTTGATGCCCGTTTACGTTAACTGATCATTTTTAGCTTACGCGATTTAACGTAACGATTTCCATTAAAAACAAACGCGTACAATACTAAAAATAAATGGTGACTTTATTAACGTCGTACATTGTCCTAAAACACGAGGTGTTATAGTCTCCCCCGGTTAGCTGAGCCTTGTCCTCAAGGCTTAAGACGCAGCACTTGACGACGGCCCGGTCTTTGAGAACAGATGTGGGTATTTCTTCCGGAATTGATCTTCGCGTTCCCATGTAAACTCTGGACCTCTCTTGGAGTTCCATCGAACCTTGACTAATGGGATACGGCTTCGCTTCAACCGTTTAACTTCACGATCTGTGATCTCTATAGGTTCCTCGACAAACTGAAGCTTGTCATCAAAATGAAGTCCATCCAACGGAACGGCTAAGGGTTCGTCGGCATGACACTTCTTTAAGTTGGACACGTGAAATGTATTATGAACTCTGCTCAGCTCCTCAGGAAGCTCGAGCTTGTATGCAACGTCTCCAACCCTTTTTATTACCTTGAAAGGTCCAACAAACCTGGGATTTAATTTCCCTCGTTTGCCAAAACGTACAACCCCTTTCCAAGGCGAAACCTTGAGCATCACTTTATCTCCAACCTCAAACTCCATCGGCTTACGCTTCAAATCAGCGTAGCTCTTTTGCCTATCACGAGCGGCTTGCATCCTTTGCTTAACTTGAATGATTTTCTCAGTCGTCTCTTGTACTATCTCTGGACCGGTGAGTTGAACTTCTCCAACCTCAGCCCAACAAACAGGCGAACGACATTTTCTACCGTAAAGTGCCTCAAAGGGTGCAGCCTTAATGCTAGCATGATAACTGTTATTGTATGAAAACTCGACCAATGGCAAATGTTTAACCCAACCATTTCCAAAGTCGATCACACAAGCTCTAAGCATATCTTCGAGAGTTTGAATGGTTCTCTCGCTTTGTCCGTCAGTTTGCGGATGATATGCCGTACTCATATCTAAACTTGTACCCAAAGCTTTCTGAAGTGACCTCCAGAAATTTGATGCGAACCTAGGGTCACGATCACAAATAATCGAGACCGGTATTCCATGCCTTGTTACTACTTCCTTTAGGTACATTCTCGCTAGTTTCTCCAGAGGGTCAGTTTCTTTCATGGGTATAAAGATTGCTGATTTTGTAAGACGGTCAACAATTACCCAAATGGTGTCATACCCTTGTGATGACTTAGGAAGCTTTGTGACAAAATCCATCGTGATATTGTCCCACTTCCATTGAGGTATCTCGGGTTGTACCAACAAACCCGATTGTCTCTGATGTTCGAACCGAATTAGGGAAAATGGCAACCGAGAACCGAACCGACTATAAACTATAGAAACCGAACCAAATAAGGTCGGGTCAGTTTGGTTCGGTTTAGTTAGTTCGAACCGAATAAGTGTCGGGTTTAAAGCAACCCAATCGACGAAACCGAAATAAATATAGAAAAACGAAAACCGAACCGAGTGAGGTCAGTTCGGGCCGGTTTCGGTCGGTTTGTCGGGTCGAGTCGGTTTTCGGTTCAATATGTTGAGCCTTAGATGAAAGTGAGTGGAAAGAAGATGTTTTATGTATATTAACTAAATTGTCCTTACAAACTTATATTATATTTTGTCTTCTTCTATTTGAACATGTCGGCAAAATTGCAGGTTGACTATTTTTTCCATTACTCTTTCTTTTCTTGTACAACTAAAAGACACAAATAGATTTTTAAGTCTTTATTTTTATCTCCAAGGAGATATGTAATACTTTTTCATTTTTTGAGATATTTGGAAATATAAAACATGGAAAGTGATTGTCACACTTGTAAATTCGATTGTGACATTTCAAAATATAAACAGTTAAAGCATTTTATATTTAGAGTACAACTATTTAATGGATGTTTTGAAATGTCCTAATTAAATGTTAGAGTGTGCAATCACTTCCCATAAAACACGTTGAATGTTTGGTATCCATTTTGAAAAGAAGGAGGTCCGGTTCGTAATACTGGATAAAGTATAGGGTCATGTTCGTTTAATTAGAAGAGCAATCCGCAACCTTCCTGCTTGTTCTAGATGATTAAACACTTTTGAAAATCCCATAATAATACACACAAAACCGGCCTGTAATTAAACATCGAATTAGATATCATATTTCTGATATATAAAAGATTAATTAATGGACGTGAGGTCTGTTGTTGAAGCTGCTGATGCACCTGTTTATCAGGTTGAGAGCCTTTGCATGCGTTGTGGTGAGAATGTATGTCACTATCCTGCTATTTATTAATTTTTGTCATCTATTTAAACATATCTATCAAATAACTATTGAATTTTGTGACAGGGTATAACAAGATTTTTGTTGACTTTGATTCCACACTTTAGAAAGGTAAACT
>BQNB010007125.1:47989-94705 GCA_026074375.1 Tanacetum coccineum | reverse complement strand
CATGTTGTACGGTTATCTTTAACGTTTTAGCGGTGTGATAGTTGACGACTCACTTCAAAGACAACACACTCCAAACCCATAACTCAATATAATATACTTATACCTTTTACGTAAAATAAATAAGTAATATAAGGAAATTCTTATAGTAGATACTTATAAATATATACTTCGGTAAGTCCATTCGGCACACTTAGTTTCTATAAATAAATCATTTAGATTATAGAAAATGAAACGCTTATTTATGTTAAACAATTTAGAGAAGTTTCGAAAAATATAGTTTTTTCGTCTTTTAGTCGACTTATAAAATAATAATATTCTATTATTTTAATTGAAAATCATGTTTTTAGTAAAAAATTTAAGTATAGACTTTTACGAAATTTCGACATGACCTGTTCGTTTACAAAACGTTTTCCAAGGTTTCAAAACCTTATTTTCAACTCTTTTTCACCATTTCATCATTTTTTGACACAATTCTAAAAATCACATTTCGCCACGCTTATCGAATCACATTTCCCAAAACGACTTTCAATATCATTTCACAAGTCCATTTCACTTTCCAAAAGTCCGTTAGAACTCACAAAATGATTAGTTAACGCTTATTGGGGTTTAAGGCCCAATAAGGATCCATTAATAGTTTTACATATATAAAATAAGTTTTGGCCCAATACTAAAGCCCATTAGTGAAAATAACCCAAACAACAACTAACAAAACGTCCCGAACCAAAATAAGTCTCCAATAAGCCACGGCTTATGGAGCACTTTTTGGGCCATGAGCCCATAAGCTCCAAAATAGGTACTTTAAGCTTAAAAATAAGCAAATAAGCTACGTATTATATTTGCTTATCACCATAGGCTATAAAAATAGTCCACAAATATACGACATACAAGGTAAATAACCAAAAACACTCCCCTCGTGTTCCCCTTTTTAGCCGTGGGCTTATTAGCCCATAATAAGCCATTTCGAGCTTAATAATAATCTAATAAGCTATATACAAAATAAGCTACAATTGCAAGCATATGTTTTTTCTACCATCACTATCACGACAACAAAACTAAAACCCCTTTGTTTCTTTCTATTGAGTCCGCACACAGAGCAAAACAACCTTTTTTTATTCATTTCATTTTTCAAGTTTTAATTTTTATTACGACGTTCAACTTGTACAACAACATCAATGCATCATTTACCATCAAAATACCAAAATAGTTGAGATAAATGACTTAACAAAAACCGTTACTTTGACAAGATCGACACAAACCAAACAACCCAAACGTTGTTTAAATGTTAACCCGAACACTAGAATCAATCCAAGACTTTAACCTTCATCTTCTTAACCAAAGTTGTAAAAAAAATTATGAGTTTGTGTGTGTGTGTTGGGTTCTGCTGAGCAAGGCATAAGAGAGGAAAAAGAAAACATTGTTCTGCAAAACTCATTTTTCGGTATTTCTCACTATTCACGGGCCACACCACCCGAAACATAAATAACATAATAATGCCCTTTAAAAAGGATTATTATACACAATAAACCATCAAATAAATAAAATATCATAAATTCACTACCGTCAACACGGTACAAGTTATAATAAAATTAACAAACGTCAAATAGTCGAAGGACTAAATTAGAACATCCAAAACACATAAAAGGCAAGGGTTATATTTTACCCCCCTTAAAAAGAATTTCGCCTTGAAATTCAACTACTAATATCACTATACAGATGTGTGTACTTAAGTTTCATTCGGTCTTTACGCTCCCACATGAATTCAGGTCCACTTTTTGAATTCCACCGAACCTTGACGATGGCAATTTTACTCCGCTTAAGCTTCTTGAACTCTCGTTCAAAGATTTCCACTGCCTCTTCCACAAAATTCAATTTAGCATCTACTTGAATCTCATCCAAGGGCACTTGCCGTGTTGGATCAGCCAAACACTTCTTAAGGTTCGATACGTGAAACGTGTCATGAACACCATTCAATTCCTTAGGCAACCTAAGTCTATAGGCTACCGGACCGATCTGCTCAGTGATCTTAAAGGGTCCGACAAACCTAGGTGCTAACTTTCCCTTCTTCCCAAAGCGTACCACACCTTTCTAAGGCGACACTTTGAGCAAGACATACTCACCTACTCTGAACTCTAAGGGTTTCCTCATTTTGTCAGCATAACTCTTTTGATGATCTTGTGCAACCTTAAGTCTATTCTTAATCTGCGAGATCTTCTCAGTGGTTTCATGTACTAACTTATGTCCTATCAACTGACCTTCTGCAACTTCTGCCTACATAATTGGCGAATGACACTTCCTACCATACAAGGCCTCAAACGGTGTACACCTCACACTAGAATGATAACTGTTATTATACGAAAACTCAACCAACGAAAGATGAACATCCCAATTTCCCCCAAATTCTAGGACGCACGCTCTAAGCATGTCTTCCAAGGTCTGAATGGTACGCTCACTTTGACCGTCAGTCTGAGGGTGGTAAGCCGTACTCATGTCTAACCGGGTTCCTAATGCCTCTTGCATTGACTGCCAAAACCTTGATGTGAATCGACCATCACGATCAGATATGATGGAGATCGGCACGCCATGCCTAGCGACGATCTCATTCAGATATAGTCTAGCTAACCTATCCAGCTTATAATCCTCACGCATATGTAGAAAATGAGCAGACTTAGTCAATTGGTCCACAATAACCCAAATTGTGTCATGCCTACTATTAGTCCTTGGTAACTTAGTGACAAAATATATTGCTATCCTTTCCTATTTCCATTCTGGAATCTCGGGTTGTTGTAGCAAGCCAGACGGCCTCTGATGCTCAGCCTTAACCTTCAGGCAAGTTAAACACCCACTAACATATTCATTCCCGACCACCAATACCTATCTCTAAGATCATAGTACATCTTATCAGCTCTTGGGTGTACAAAGTACTTTGACTTATGGGCCTCATCCATTGTCAAGGTTCTTACATCACCCTTCAAAGGAACTCATATTCTATCCAGGTAGTACAAGGCTCCATCTCTCTTACGTTCTATCATCTCATCTAGTCCTCTCTGCAATCCCGCAGACTCATCAGATGCCTCCTTCTGAGCCGCTAGTATCTTACCCTTGATACTCGACTGAAGGGTCATATTCATAGATCTAATTCTCTTAGGTTTGATCCTCTCCTTCCTACTCAATGCATCAACTACTACATTCGCCTTACCAGGATGGTAACGAATTTCGCAGTCATAGTCGCTAAAAAGCTCTATCCAGCGACGTTGACACATGTTTAGTTCCTTTTGGTTAAAGATATGCCGAAGACTCTTATGGTCGGTATAGATGACACTCTTTGTTCCATACAAGTAGTGTCTCCATATATTAAGTGCAAACATAACCGCACCTAATTCTAGATCATAGGTGGTGTAGTTTTTCTTATGGATTTTCAACTGCCTAGGATGCATTGTATCCACCTACCTCTTTGCATCTACACCAACCCGAATCCTAACCCGATGCAAGTCATATACACCACAAAATCTTTCGGTCCATCGAGGAGAGCTAGAACAGGTGTATTACACAACTTGTCTTTCAAAGTTTGAAATGCCCTTTTTTGTTCCTCACCCCATTCAAAGGTCTTACTTTTCTGAGTCAAAATGGTCAGGGACTTAGCAATCTTAAAAAAGTTATCTATGAACCAACGATATTACCCTGCCAATCCTAAAAATGAACCAACTTCAGACGGAGTTTTAGGGGCTTCCCAATTCTTAACAGCTTCAATCTTACTAGGGTCTACATGGATACCATCTCCATTAATCACACGACCAAGAAAAAAAAAAAAAAAAAAAACCCCCCCCCTTTGGGTGTACTTCTCGCAACCAGAATTTGCACTTGAAAAACTTAGCATAAAGTTTCACTTCCTTAAGCAATTCTAAGACTAGCCCTAGGTGCACTTCATGCTCTTCTCGGGTCTTAGATTAAATCAAGATGTCATCAATGAACACTATCACAAACTTATCTAGATAAGGCCTACATACTCGGTTCATCAGATCCATAAATACCGCTGGTGCATTAGTCAGACCAAAGGGCATTACTGTGACCTCAAAATGTCCATAACGAGTTCTAAACGCAGTCTTTGGAATGTCATCCTCATGCACTCTCAGCTGATGGTATCCGGACCTAAGGTCTATCTTAGAGAAGTACTGTGATCCTTAAAGTTGGTCAAACAGGTCGTCAATCCTAGGGAGTGGATAACGACTCTTAATGGTCAACTTATTCAACTCTATATAATCAATACACATCCTAAAGGATCCATCCTTTTTCTTAACAAACAATACCGGTGCTCCCCAAGGCGATGAGCTTGGTCGAATGAAACCTTTGTCTTGGAGTTCCTTGAGTTGACCCGACAACTCCTCCAATTCAGAAGGTTACAAACAGTAGGGAGACTTTGCAACTGGCATCGCTCTAGGGACTAACTCAATTCGAAACTCGAATTCCCGAACAGGCGGCAATCCAGATAGATCATCCAGAAATACCTCGGGAAAATCTTTCACTACTATGATCTCTTATTGCTTCTGTTCCTTAGTCTTAGCACTCATCAACTGTATCACCTTCTCTTCTGGTTTCTCTCCTAATACTATAAGCACATTGCCATCTAGTAGTGGTATCCTTACTACTTTCTCATGACAAATTATCTCGACCTTATGTTCAGACAGCCAATCCATTCCTATGATCACATCATAACTCCCGCTTCCAAAGGGTATCAAGTTTATATCAAACACATAATCTTCTATTTCTAGTTTGCAACCCTTAATGACCTTATCAATTTCCACTAGCTGTCCGCTAGCTATCTCAATCTCATAACTAAAACTTAATTCATTGGGCTCTATGTCTAACAGGGGTATAAAGGTAGTGGAAACAAAGCTATAGTCGGCACCAGAGTCAAATAAGGTAGTGGCAAAGTGATTGTTTAGAGTAAACATACCCGTCACGATGTTCAGGTCCTGGCGAGCCTCCTCTGCTCCTAACATGAATGCCCTACCTCTTGCCTGATTCCCTTGGTTTCCACGACCCTGACCCCCATTAACAGCCACAACTTGGTTCTGATGGTTTCCCCTAGCCTCTAAGCCCGATTCAACCTAGGATAATCTGACTTGATATGATCGGCACTACCACACTCGTAACAGGCCCTAACAATTCTGTTTCTAGCATTGATAGGGTTCACATTCCTAGGCACCACTCTACAATCCTTAGCAAAATGTCTTGGGTGGTTACAGTTAAAACATGCGCGACAGGGCGCCTTAGGTGGATGGTGAGTGTTACAGGTGGTACACTTGGGTACCACACCCGTGTTTTCTCTCCTATCAGGGTTTGTGGTTGTAGCAAAGGCATTTCCAGTCCTAGTTCTCTTGTTATCATCCCCTCCATTCCTATCCTTACTAGGTTATCCTCCATTTCCTCTCTTCTCAGGGTTGTTTTTTATGGATCCATTCCTAAGGGCTTCATCAGTCAATGTGTCAGCTATCTGCACGGCCTTTTAGATGGTCTTTGGCCCCGTTGCTGCTACCATTCCTCGAATTTGTGAAGCAGGGTGATAAGTGTAAAATACACATATCCGTTTATACCTAAAAAGACCCAATTAAACCCAAAACAGACCAAAAATGGCAAAAATATGCTTGTATTTGTGTTTTGTGTGTGCAGGTGCGGATAAGTCAAAGATTGCAAGAAAACAGTCAAAATCAAGCAAGCCCGGACACGAGAATCAGAAGAGTACAAGGCCGAAGCCAAAGCCCAAGTCCTTTAGCAATCCACAAGGACTATTCTTGCCAATCCCGAAAGTTAGCTATAAATTGAAAAGAGGAAAAGAAAGAGAGGGGCCAAAAGTGTTAACCGCCCAAACTACAACAGTTTTAACTGTCGACGAAGGAGCGGGAAACACATTTACTATTCATCATCTTCTTCATTTTACCTCCATGGTAAAACAAGGGGCAAATCAAAATTAAAGGGTGATTAAGTCAATTCAAGAGGTCTACATCACAAACCCAGGGTCAAATCAGTCTTTATCAAAGGATTCATTAAAGAAGAGCCTCGTCAACAATTAAAGAAGCACAAGTTTATGTGGGTTTTTGTGCTAATTTACTCACAAAACTAACACAAACGTCACATCAATGGAATGACACGCTGGCAATCCTCAGGTGTCCACATCTTAATCCAACGGCTACGATTGAAGCTCAAATGATTAAAGCAATGAATGGCAGAGATTGAAAGTTTGGAGAGCAAGGCAGAGGTCCTAGAAGCTTCAGCTGGACACTATAAAAAGACCTCACTTCTCACACACACACCATCTAGGTTTTAGTAGTAAATTTTAGTTTTTAGTTATTTTTAGCTTAAATTTGTAATTTTACTTAAATGTTTTTGTAATTTCCTTTTCAAGTATTGTAATCAGTTTTTTTTCAATTAATCTCGTTTTCTAAGCTCTCATTTCAAGTCATAAGCTCTCTTATATAGCTAAATCGTTTCAATAAGCTCATATTAAGCTCTTTCAGTCTATAAGCTGAAATAGAGCTGTTTGAATTCAGTAATAACCTTATCTAAACCTTAAATCAGTTTAATCTCATATGGATCTATTTGGATCTAAGCTTTTGGAAGGGGATCTTACCTTGGAAGAGATCCCAAGGACTTTTACTCTAGCTTATTACTAAGCTAGTGAGCTTGTAGCTGCCTTAATTGGTACCTTTTGTTTAGCTAAAGGTTTAAGTAAGTTTCTCTTTTCATTATTCAGTTTAAATTGCTTAGTTATAGCTTAAATGTTTATATTGCTTATTTGCTTATTCTCTTTGCTTGTTAGAGTTTAAATATCTCTTTTAGTACTATTTAGTTATATGCCTTCATCTGTTTTTAGCTTATTAGTTATAGATCTTTAGTTACTAATTTCTGTCATAAAAACTCATAAAAGCCAAAAATATTAGTCTAAATAGTTTAAATCTTAAGATCTTACTTATTCAGTTGTTTAATCATGATTATTAAGTTTGTTTTAAGCTAGTTTTTATCTGGTATTAGTTTTTGTGCATCAAATTTCTCTTAAAAAGCTTTTCTAAATCCTGTCAAAATGGTAAAGGGGTGTTTGGTTTAGTGCAGTCTCAAAATTGCACTAGCAGTACTAACCTAAGTTAGTACTGCTGACCCTTTTACACTACCAGTACTAACTCCCCAGTTAGTACTGCTTTCACAAGTTAATACTGTTAGTTTAGATTTTAGCTAATTCAGTAGTTTTAAGTTTAGCTATAGCTTATTATGAATTTAGTTTTAGTTTTCATTATTTAGCTTATTTCATTGCTTATTTTTGTTTTCAAAAGTCAAGTTGCACTAGCAGTACTTTCTCTTGAAAGTACTGCTGAATATTTACACTAGCAGTACTAACCTCAGTTAGTACTGCTGTGTTCTCAGCTTAATTTAGATCAGTAATTTTAGGATTTAGCTTATAAAATT
Source organism: Tanacetum coccineum (assembly GCA_026074375.1). NCBI lineage: Eukaryota > Viridiplantae > Streptophyta > Magnoliopsida > Asterales > Asteraceae > Tanacetum > Tanacetum coccineum. The sequence continues at coordinate 87,250 of BQNB010007125.1, read as the reverse complement.
CAGTAGGATTTAAGTTTTCATATAGCTTAATTTAGTTTAAGTCTTAAATTTTGCTTTCTAGCTTACTGTCTTAGCTTATTTTGCTGTCAAAAGTCTTAAAAAACCTGAAAATTCCAAAAACAGTAGGAACTTAAGTAAAGTCTAAATTTGATAATTCAGCTTTTAAGTCTAGATTTTATAGTTTAATTTGTTGGATAATAAGTAGTTTGATAAGTCCTTAAAGTTTCAAAGTCTAGTCTAGCTTATTTAGTTCTCTAGCTTATTTGTAGTATGTGTTTCCTTGCTTATTTCCTGAGTTTGCCTGTTTCATGTTTAATTTCAGTAGCATAAGAGTTCCTCTAGCTTTGATTCCTTTGCATTCTTAGATTAAGCACATCATAAGCTTTCTAGATCACTTCTCCTTTTTAGATTTAAGCTTAATTTGAGTATTTTATGGCTGTTTAAGTGAAAATAAGCTCAAAACCTCACTTTCTGTAATCAGTTTAGAAATAAGCTCCTATTGAGCTTATTTGAGATTTTCAGTCCTTGAAGTTTTTATTAATTTTGTTCCCACTAGCTTCCTTTACAACTTTGCTTCCTTGAGTTTTTCATTTTAAGCACTTTTCAAATTTCACCTTAATTCGGGTCTTAGTTTGTTGTCGGGATAGATTCTTAGGGTAGAAAGTGTAACTTTTCGATTTAGGTTTAATTTTTAATTAGTTTAATTAAGAGTTAAATAAAAAGTAAAAATTAGGGCTTTAATTTCTAGAAACCAAATCATATATCCTTGCTTATTCAAATCAGGATCCGAACTTAAAACGTGGTTTCAATTGCACTAGTCATTGGGGATAACGACCCGGGTGATCATACTTGCCCGGTTTATTATACGTATTCTATATATATCTTTGTGAGTGGAATTGTCCAAGGGATACTTGGGGATTTCCTTAATTTCTCTATAAGTATATTATTTTATATGTATGTAAAACTGCAATCAAGTACAATAGGGTTTTTAGGCCCTAAAATCGTCCTTAATAGCTGCTAAACGAACTAGGGTTCGTACCCTCTTTTTATTCTAAAGTTACACACTCAAAACCCTAAATTCAGATTTGTATATATAGGAAAAATGCTATGAAGGCGTCGCGTTTTAGTCGTGACGCCATCATAAAAGAGAATATTCTAGATAATGGGATGGGTCATGATCTCTGACATCGTCGTAGAATGTGTGACGTCGTCGTGGGATGCATTGTGACGGCGTTACGTGGAAACTGTGACGCCGTCTCCAGCTGCTGAGAACATATTCTTAAGAAATGTTGGTGTAGGTCCGTAGTCTTGTCCGTTTATTCTCCAAATGAGCCCAAGTCACGTGTATTTCCTCCAAATGCCTTCCAAATGCAAAAGACCTGAAAAGGAACGATTAAGTACCTATTTTTGGCATAAACACACGATTTAGGGGGTTAAACGACCTTGGAAAAATATATAAAATGACACCTCATCAAATACCCCTACACTTGGGATTTGCTTGTCCTCAAGCAAATAGGCTTTTCTATCTAGACAATAACAATATGAGGGGTCATTTTACCTACTCTTTAAAAGTATTTTACAACACAACCTTCTAGACCTTGTGATTAACAGCACAAAAAGTATATACTAGCACCTCACATAAGTGTTTGGGATTCTCTCTTTCACTCGGGTGTATAATAAATTAAAACATAAGGGGGAAACATATTGTTCGATTTGAATGTTATTTCATCCGGGTAATATAATAAAAACAACGTTTAGGGTTGTTTTTTTATTTCTACTCAACTTCGTCGTTTCTCTTTGTAAGTCATCTCTACTTTTCATAAATTAAGTGGTACTTTTGCATTCAGTATGATCATTCCGCAAACAAGTGTACAAAGCGGATCGGTGTGAAAAATCATATCATTTTTCTATAAAATTACAAGTCTCTAAGTTTAATCTTTTTGTTTATAAATGGAAGAACATAAAAAATAGTTGTACTTTTGTGCATAAAAGTTCGTTGTGACTATTTTGATATATATATATTGTATCACTACGGCTATATCGTTTATTTAAGCTTTATCGTATATTAAGTTTAAATATTGTTGGCGAAGAGATTAGGTTAGATGTTGGATTTGTTGTTAGCGTAAATTGAATGTCGAAGAGGTTTAAGTTTAGAACGGATTTGTTGCGATATTTGAGGTGTTGTCGAAAATAGATCGGATATTCTTTCGAGTCAATAAAAGATGTACTTTTGTAAAACGGATGTTTTCACGTGTCGAGGTTGATAAAAATGGAAAGTCGATATTTTTAGAAAGGTCATGCCGAAATTTAATAAACTTTATAAAAGCATCGAAAATATACTTTTATTATCAAACTTATGATAAAATGTAGAAAAATGTTAAGTGTCGAGTTTAGGTCAACATTTTTGGTCGTTGAGTCAACGTTGATGTGTCGGGACACTAAAAGACGAAATGCACTAAAAGACAAAATACACTAAAAGACAAAAATACTAAAAGACAAAATACACTAAAAGACAAAATACACTAAAAGACAAAATGCACTAAAGAGGAAATACACTAAAATACAAAAGACACTACAAGACAAAATACACTAAAAGACGAAATATTTTTGAAGATGTTTCAAAACGTCGAAACTTGTCAAAACTTATAACTTTCGAAAGTACGTTTTAAAAAGGGATACGCCGTGTCTACTCGTGCTCGGATGATCAGTTCTTGTGGTTAAGCTGTTATTCAGTAGTGTGTACATCATTCTTAAACGAGACTATATGATAGGTTGTCGCCAGAACCGTAAGATTCATTTTCACTTGATTGATTCCTTTTGATCCATTACCCGTATAAGGTGAGTTCATAGCCCCACTCTTTTACTCGTTTTGACTAAATGTTTTATAACTTGGGGTGAGAAACATTGATTGTTTTTAAAACTAGACACAAGTACTTTACGTGAGATTTTCCCTGTTTACGTGTTGCCTAAGTAGCTTTTAGACCACTACTGCCCGAACTATCATGAACTGTCAATCTCTTGACTGGAGGACCGGTCGAGGGAGCGCGAATGAATAAATAGATCTATTGGGACTAATTATCCCTATCCGGGTGAGTAGCGCTCACTACCTACGGGGCGCCCGATAAACGGATATATGTCATGTCGTACTGGTTAGGTTGTCTTTGGTCGGACACCTGGAAGGGCAAACAAATACTTATAGCAATGTACATGCTATCTTGCGTAATTAGCTTCAGTGTCATGAGCTTAGTGCAACGTAAATACTTTTTATGTGAAGTTGTATCTGTTATAACTGTCGCATACGTTTTGATATCTTGTGGTCCACTATAACAACGTTTGAACTAAACCTATGAATTCACTCAACTTTATGTTGACGTTTTAAGCATGTTTTTCTCAGGTGCTTAGCATGGATGTTTTTTCTTGGACTGTATGTAAGTTTATTTGCATGTACCGGTTTACCAGAGATTTATCTATGTCTTTAAATACCGTTGTTGAACTTATTTAAGCTTCCGCATTTTAACCTTTGAATCTTTTAAATTTAATCGATGTAAACCTTATTATTATTATTATTTTAAAACTTTACAACGGTGTTTATTTTTCAAAACGTACCCTTAGAGGTCGTTCTTTATGCTTTGTACTTGAGATGCTCAATAAAGTCACGCCTCCGGACACGTATTCCGTCCAGGCCTCGTCTGGGGGTGTGACAGATTGGTATCAAGAGCCAAGGTTATAGAGAACCAGGTAGTATAACTAGGTCTGGACTATAACCAGTATGTGATCCTACGTGATTATGTGCCTTACGTGACCTTACATAGTACGTATACATAACTAAGTACTACGTAAATAAATAAATGTTAATTAAATACTAAAGTATATCTAATATTCTAAGTATTTCTTATTCAAACCTAGACATGACGTCTCGTTGACCATTCATTCATTCATTTTACATTCATCCATATACCCCTTCACCATTCATATTTTTGCATCATGCTATGGTTGATATCAACGATGATTTGATATGAACTTTGCTTGTGCAGGTTATGGCTATTTCAGTTATCTCGATTTCTTCGGATTCATCAGAGGATAGCGTGGGGACACCTGCTGGACGAGTGATCTTGTTCGGTACTATCCCTACTACTATTCCTGACACCACACCAGTGAGATACCCACAGAGACACTAATCATAGCACCTACATCACCACCATCCCCAGTCCACCCCCCCTATTAATATACCAGCTTTCACCTGATTTCTCACTGCATCCTGATTCAGAGTCCTGATCCAACTGAGGATCCATCATCAGGACCATATACCACCATTTACCAGTTTTCTCACCATGTTATATCATCGGAGAAGACACCGTTAGACAGTGATACACCAGATACACCACCATCACCTACCCATGGTACGCCTTTCACTGAGATTACCGCTTCTACCCAGAGATCACCTATCATACCTCGTCGTCGGGTTATGATTCTATCACCTGGACAGCCTATTCCTCATGGTCGATCGTACCACTACCATCCTAATGGGCCGATACATATGATGACTGCGAGGAAGAGGGTTGGACCGTTTCTTGTTCCGCAGATTGTTGTAGGACATCCTGTTGATCATTCTTCATCAGATTATTTTTCTCCAGATGATTCAGCTCGAGATTCTTCTTCAGATTGCATGCATCTGATGCATCATAAGATATTTTCACATTCAAGATGCTTTATCTGATTCTTCATCGGGGCACTCATTGTTAGATCATTCTTCTCCTGATTTACCGAGTACTTCTGCGGGGCCATCTCGCAAGAGACGTAGGTCCCCCACGACGTCTGTACCTGCATTATCACCTGTATCCGGAGCTTTATCTCCTGTCCGTGCTGATTTGATACCATCGCCTAAGAGAGTTAAGGATTCTGGTTATCTGGCAGATGTAGAGGTTGATCCTAGAGAGATTAGTTTGAGGGATGATGCTATTGTCAGGGTTAGTGATGAGCCTCACTTAGAGCAGGATATTGATCCAGAGATTCAGGCGGAGATTGACGAGTGTATTGCTTACGCAGATGCTCTTAGGGATAGAGGGATTGATGCATAGTATGTAGTTGATGCTGAGATCGAGATGAGACAGAGTACGGGTGTGAGAGGCCCGGTTGAGGTCAGAGTGGAGAGGGTTACGCATCCTGTGATGCCAAAGGATATTCCTGAGCATACTCAAGAGGGAGCAGTAGAGGTTACGTATGAGACATTGGGAGATTTGGTTAGCATGTCCATGATCAACACTCAAGCTATCCCAGTACATCAGTATACAGTCTATAAGGGAGTTCACAGAGAGAGCAGGACATAGGATTGTGTAGGAGTTTGAGTCCGGCAGTCACGTGCTTTTGACTAAGAAGGTTGTTTGAGTTTTAGAGAGGGATAACAGGAGGCTAAGAGGCACCGTGAGTGTTTGAGAGTCATAGAGTTACCGACTCAGCGCGGCATGTCACGTATCAAAGAGGGGTTGAGCAGATGCGACCGACATCGATTTTAAAGACCGAGTGAGGGTCGACAGAACTTGAAGGCGTCTGCTAGAAAGCAACATGCCACCGTCCTTAGAGATGTTCGTTAGTATTGCAGCATTGAGTAGTAGCGTTTAGTGATGACCGTAGTGTTAGAACTCGTATTTTTTGTATTTTGAAATGTTGTGATGTAATCACTAATGTTCGATGATATGAAATTGATATTTAATCTATGATAGATGTCATAATTTTGATTTAATTTATCTATGTGCGTCATGCATTATGGGATTTCCGTGAATATATTTCGATCGTGTATTTTCTATGTGATTAACCATAAATTTTATTTAATACCGTTAGTGATCTCGCATCACCTAGAAATCTCATCGAGTGTTATGTTGATATGTTGTAGGAAGATGCCTAACACCCGATCTAGAGCGTCCATGACTCATGAGGAGGTTGAAGAATTGGTTACCCCGAGTAGCTGAAGAGATGGAGGCTCGTGAAGCCGCAAGGACCCTTGAACCCCTGAATGAGAATGGGGATGAACAAGAAGGTGGAAATGGAGGTAACGGAGGAAATGGAAATGGAGGAAACGGAGGAAATGGAAATGGAGGAAACGGAGAAAACGGAAATGGAGGAAATGGACACAGGAATGGAAACCATGGCATGAATTATGGAGGTTTCATGCCAGTGGCTCGAGAGTGCACTTTCCAAGACTTTTTGAAGTGTAAGCCACAAAATTTCTCGGGAACCGAAGGCGTTGTTGGATTGACCCGCTGGTTTGAGAAGATGGAGACTGTGTTCAATATCAGTAATTGTCCACCGAAGTATCAAGTGAAATATGCTACATGCACACTGCAGGACAGTGCTTTGACCTGGTGGAACTCTCATAAGAGAACCATTGGTGTTGAGGCTGCATATGCCATGAATTGGGTTGAACTGATGAAGTTGATGACAGAAGTGTACTTGCCAAAGGAATGAAATCCAGAAGATGGAGACTGAATTGTGGAATCTGACCGTGAAAGAGAAACGACTTGACTGCTTACACTCCAAAGTTTCAGGAGTTCGAATTTTGTTTGTACTAGAATGGTCCCTTGATTGAAGAAAACCAAAAGAAAGTGGAAAGGTTTATTGGAGGTTTACCGGACAACATTCAAGGGAATGTGATTGCTGCGAATCCAGCCAGACTCCAAGATGCTATACGCATTGCTAACCAATTGATGGACAAGAAGGTCCAGGGTTATGCTGCAAGGAGTGCTGAGAATAAGAGGAGGATGGAGAGTAACCTAAGGGATAACCGTGGACAGCAACCGCCGTTCAAGAGGCAAAATACTAGTGGGCAGAATGTGGCCAGAGCTTATACGGCTGGGAACAATGAAAGAAAGGGGTATGCTGGGCCACTACCCTACTGCAATAAGTGCAGGTTGCACCATGAAGGGTTATGTACTATGAGGTATGGAAACTATAAGAAGGTTGGACATCAGACTAGGGATTGTAGGGCTGCTATTGCTCCAAACACTCAGAGGGCTCCAGTTGGAAATCAGCAAGGTATTATTTGTTATGAGTGTGGAAGACCATGACATTTCAGGAGGGATTGTCCTAAGTTGAGGAATCAGAACCATGGAAACCAAACAAGAAACAAGAATGGAAACAAAGACTTGGAAACCAGACGGCAGTACGTAGCTACGTCGAAAGCTTAACGCCATTGGTGGAGGTGAGTGAATAACAAACCCTGATACCAACTTGTCACATGTACGTTTCGTCTCAAGTAACTGTTATGTCTTCTATGTTATTCAAAGATCCCTGGGTGCCGATAGAAAGATTTATGTCGACTACCTTTATTGCTTTGCTTGATGTTGCAACCAACCACTTTTTAGACACCAGTTAGCCGTAGAACATGCGATGGAAAGAATTTTTCAAAACAAATATTGTTCTTAGAGGTTGCACGTTAGGATTATTAGGTCATCCGTTCGACATAGATCTAATGCCCGTAGAGCTTGGTAGTTTTGACGTCATCATTGGTATGGATTGGTTGGCGAAGTACCACGCGTTGATCGATTGGTGACAAAAGAGTTTGTTTCGTATTTCCTTATATGGAAATGAGGTGTTTGGATAATCAGAGGTGAAAATATGAGTAACAGCGGAAGTAAGTTAATATCATAATGTGCACCGAGAACCAAAGTATATTGAGAAAGGATGTCAAGTTTATCTGGCACAAGTTACGTCCAAGAAAGCTGAGGATAAGTCGGAGGAGAGGCGACTTGAGGACGTACCGATCATACGGGAATTTCCGAAAGTCTTTCAGATTGGCTGAGCCAGATGTTCAGGTGCCTTTGGATGAGATCGAGATTGATGAAAATCTGCGATTTGTCGAAGAGCCTATTGAGATCGTAGAACGAGATGTGAAAAAGCTAAAGCGAAGAAGAATCCCATTAGTCAAAGTTCGTTGGAACTCTCGGCAAGGAGCTGAGTATACCTGGGAACATGAAGACCAATTCCGGAAGAAATATCCGCATCTCTTCTCTGAAACCGTACCTCCTTCAGGTGTTGCAACCTGAGCCTTGAGGACAAGGCTCTTCTAACCGGAGGAGACTGTAACATTTCCGTATTTTCAGGTCATTTACGACGTCATATATTTCACTAATTTTTTTTTCTCGTACGTGTTTACTTTTAATTTTATTAGTTAAGTTAAATCGCGTAAGCTATAAATTATCAATTAGCGTAAACGGACACCAAACGAATTAAAGTTTTCGTCAAGCGAGCAATATATTATTTTTACGAAAGTAATAATCAACTTTTTTATATTTTATTTTTTTATTGGTTACGTAAATTGTTTACGTTTCGCGATAAATTACGTTTAAGCATACCCGGAACCAACAAAAAATTAATCTACTCTTCAACAAATACTTATGTTTATAACAAATGCTCAAAGTTTTATAAAACTTTACCTACATTCATCACTTGAGCCGAATTTACCATGAAATAAATAAACCAATACATACACTTTACAAAATTATACAATATGTTTAAAGTTACCAACTTATACTAGGCAAGTAATACTTTCATTTTGCAAATAAGATATTAGCTAGTCAATTCATTCCCTAAATTTCATGAGATGATTTCTATTTTAGGGAACCAAGTCATTAAAACATAAAGACTTTCACAAGTCTTGACCAAAGACTCCTTAATTCTCTCATTGTGTTTCTTTGACTAGTCTTAGGACTATAAAAGGCTTGCACTAGTAAGTAAACTCACACACTTCTCATTTGCAAAGAAAAACTTCACCATATACTCCCTTTGTCTCTCTAAAACCCACGGCCAACATCAAACCACCACCAAATCCATACAAAATTTTATTTACAACACTTACTCATATTCCTACATCATATCTAAGACCTACCAAGAAAGATTTAAGGCTTGGTTAAGCCTTTACAAGAGTTAAGCAAAGAAAAAGGAAAATTAGGGTTTACTTGGAAATTAGGGTTTTCAAGTGTTGCAAGCTAGGGTTTGTAATCTAAACAAGGGCTTAGATTGTGTTGGTCATCATCATACATCACCATAAGGTTATCTAAAACCCTTTATGTCTTTACAGTTATCATTTTATGTGTTTATATGTTCTATTTAGCAATATCACCATTTAGGATACTTTTAAACATGTAAAACATATTTCTACTTGTGATCATGGTTTTGAACATTTTTACATATGTTATGAGGTTGATAATATCATGAAATAATGGATATATAAGTATTGTAACATGTTGGTTAAGTGTAAACATGTATATGTATAAACTTGTAATTTAAAGTTACTTAAGAAAGTTTAAGGTTTTTAAGCCTTGTTAAGGACTTGATACTTTGGAACTCATGGACACAATATGGATCTTGGACTCTATTATATGTAAGACAAGTATATAATAAGTCTTGGAAAACTTGTGGTAAATTATTAAGTTAAAAGGTATATAAAACAAGTTATAAAAATGGATATGTATAAGTATTATAAAGGGGCTGTTTTGGTTCGACCTTGGTAACAGCCCTACCATGTTTTAAAAAGATAGTACGCCTCATGACGATTCCAAAATGATAAGAAACTCGAAAAACCGATTTATAACGAAAAAGATACGACGATTTCAAGTTTACGTTAAATATATACTTTTATAAAACTATTTTTATAAAAGTTACTATTCACCACAGAAACTTATACTTTTAAAACATCAATAAATCGATAAAACTTTTAAATACGAAGACGTGCTCGAAAGAATCGCTAAAAACGGAGTTAAAACGAATAAGTTACGACATTTACGAGATTTACGATAACTAAATCTATAAAAATAAATATATAACTGTTATGAACAGTAAAAATCACTATTCATCAGAAAACTCAGATTTTGAAAATGTTATATTTTGATAACTCGTCTTAATACGAAGGCGTGGACGTAAGAAACGAAAGAAACGGACTTAAAACGAGAAAGTTACGCCAGTTTTACTAAAGTATACTTATAAACGTTTTTTACTTTATAAATATGATTTCACTAAAACGATTAGATGGTGATGTAGCTATATAGAATTATATGTGGTCGATTATATAAATATTGACCATTCTGATTAATTCATGATTGTTATAGAATTCTTATTTTCTCGGTTAGTATCATATACCTCGACTCAATGTACTCTTACAAATCCTTACCGGATTTTGTACTTGTATTATTGACAGAATCATGCCGCCCAGAAGATTGAAAAAGAAATCTATTAAGAGGTTGGTGGAAAAGCGTGTGGCTAAAGCTATTGAAGAATACGAAAAGTCTAGGGCTAATCTAGATAGTGCTGGAAGTTCAGGAGGAAACCCTGGGAATGCTGGAGGAACTATGAATGTGCACGGTTGTTCGCACAAGACTTTTATGAATGGAAAACCTCACACTTTTAATGGAACGGAGGGTGTTGTTGGGTTAAGGCGTTGGATAGAAAAGGTTGAGCAAGTGTTTGAAACTTGCAAGTGTGCTGAAGAAGATAAGGTTATGTTTGCTGCTAGTACTTTCGAGGGTCGTGCGTTAACATGGTGGAATGGGAACGTGCACACTCTAGGGCTCGTCAATGCTAACCATATTCCATGGACTGAATTCAAGACGATGATGACTACGGAATACTGCCCAGCAACTGAAATCCAAAGGATGGAGCAAGAGCTCTGGACTTTGACTCTGAAAGGAGACGACATTGAGGCATACAACAATCGTTTCCATGAGTTGGCCTTGATGTGTCCTGAATTGGTGCCCACTGAAAAGAAGAAGATTGAAAGGTACACTCGTGGGTTTCCTGAAAGAATCAAAGGAAACATCACTTCTTCTAAGCCTGCAACTCTGCATGATGCCATCAACATGGCCCGTGAACTGGTTGAGCAAGCAGTTCAGGGTAGGGCTACCAGAATTGGTGACAGCAATAAAAGGAAATGGGAAGACCACCAAAGAAACACCAACAACAATAACCATAACAACCACAATAACAACAACAACAACCGCAACCGAAACAACAACTATCACCAACAACAAAACAGGAGGCAGGAAACTGCCAGGGCCTATGCTGCAGCCCCAACTGAGAATAGAGGTTATGCTGGGAATCTACCAAAGTGCAACCGTTGCAACTTTCACCATAGTGGGCGATGCCCTCCAAAGTGTCAGAAGTGCCAAAGAACTGGTCATCTGGAGAAGGATTGTAGAGCTATACTTCCAGGTGCATGTAATGATTTCCTGCAGAATGCGACGTGTTATGGGTGTGGTGAGAAAGGACATCTTAAGAACAAGTGTCCTAAGGCAGGGAACCAGCATAATGAGGGAGCTCGTGCGAGAGCTTACGTGGTGGTTGAAAATCCGCAGCAGAATCCAAATGTGGTCACGGGTACGTTTCTTCTTAATGATCACTACGCTTGTATCCTCTTTGATTCTGGTGCTGAGAAGAGTTTTGTATCTTCTGCGTTTACACCTTTTATTGATATTGCCCCAACCGCTTTAAATACTAGTTATGAAGTAGAGTTAGCAGATGGAAAGGTGGTTAGTACCAACACTGTTTTACGTAGTTGCACCTTAGTCTTGCTTAATCACATGTTTAAAATTGACCTACTCCCCACCCGACTAGGAAGTTTTGATGTCATTGTTGGTATGGATTGGTTGTCATACCATCGAGCTATCATAGATTGTTATGAAAAGATTATCCGTATTCCTCTTCCGAATGGTGAGATTCTTGAAGTACAAGGCGAGAGGCCGGAAAAGGATCCTGGATCACTTGCGTGTATCAAGGCTGATGAAAAGAAGCTTGATGACATTCGGGTTGTCCGAGACTTCCCTGAGGTATTTCCAGATGATCTGTTAGGATTACCTCATGTGCGAGAGATAGAATTCCGCATTGATACGATTCCAGGTGCGTCGCCAGTTGTTAAATCGCCATACCGATTAGCTCCTTCAGAGATGCTAGAGTTGTCAAACCAACTAAAAGAGCTTCAAGAAAAGGGCTTCATTCGACCTAGTCACTCACCATGGGGAGCACCCGTGCTTTTTGTTAAGAAGAAAGATGGTGCGATGAGAATGTGTATTGACTACAGGGAATTAAATAAGTTGACTATAAAGAACCGCTATCCTCTTCCCAGAATTGACGACTTGTTTGATCAATTACAAGGTGCGTGTTGTTTCTCAAAGATAGATCTTCGCTCAGGATATCATCAGTTGAGAGTCCGAGAGGAAGATATACCGAAGACCGCGTTTAGAACTCGATACGGGCACTTTGAGTTCACAGTCATGCCATTTGGGCTGACGAACGCACCAGCAATATTCATGGACTTAATGAACCGCGTCTGCAAACCGTATTTGGACAAATTTGTAATTGTGTTCATTGACGACATCTTAATCTACTCAAAGTCAGAAGAAGAACATGAAGTCCACCTGAAGACGATTTTAGACTTACTCGAGAAGGAGAAGTTATACGCCAAATTTTCTAAGTGTGAATTTTGGTTGAAAGAAGTTCAGTTCCTAGGACATGTGGTCAACCGTGACGGTATCCACCTGGATCCTAGCAAGGTTGAGTCTGTCAAGAATTGGAAGACTCCTGAATCGTCAACTGAAATCCGTTTATTTTTAGGCTTGTCGGGTTACTACTGGAGATTTATTGAGAATTTCTCCAAGATTGCAAAGCCCCTCACCCTGTTGACTCAAAAGAATAAGACATATGTGTAGGGCAATGAACAAGATGAATCTTTCCGTATTCTGAAGGAGAAGCTATGCAATGCTCCAGTGTTAGCACTCCCCGATGGACCAGATGACTTTGTGGTCTATTGTGATGCATCGAAACAAGGTTTTGGGTGCGTGCTGATGCAGCGGGGCAAAGTGATAGCGTATGCGTCAAGACAGTTGAAGACGCATGAGAAAAATTATACCACCCATGACCTGGAATTGGGTGCGGTGGTGTTCGCTCTTAAAATCTGGAGACATTATCTTTATGGGACGAAAAGTGTTATCTACACTGACCACAAGAGTCTCCAGTACATATTTGACCAGAAAGATTTGAATATGCGCCAAAGGCGGTGGATCGAGCTGCTCAGTGACTACGAATGTGAGATCAAATACCACCCGGGCAAGGCAAATGTGGTGGCAGATGCCTTGAGTAGAAAAGAAAGGCTCAAGCCAAGGCGAGTACGTGCTATGAGTATTACTATTCATTCTAGACTTAAGACTAAGATTTTGGAAGCACAAGGCGAAGCTTCCAAGGATCTCAAAGCTCTAGCTGAATGGCTAAGAGGATTAGAAAAACACTTTGAACGACGAGATGATGGTGGAATTTACTTCTTTGATCGTATCTGGATTCCATCAGTTGGTGGTGTAAGGAAACTGATCATGGATGAAGCTCATACTTCTAGATATTTAATACATCCGGGTGTGGATAAGATGTATCATGATCTGAGAGACTTGTATTGGTGGCCTGGTATGAAGAGAGACATTGCTGAGTACGTTAGCAGGTGTCTTACGTGCTCTAAGATTAAAGCCGAACATCAGAAACCCTCAGGATTACTTCAACAACCAGAAATCCCTGAGTGGAAATGGGAGAAGATAACAATGGACTTAGTCACAAAGTTGCCTAGAAGCAGCGGTGGGTATGATGCGATTTGGGTCATTGTAGATAGATTGACCAAGTCGGCTCACTTTTTACCCATTCGTGAAGATTACAAAACAGAGAAGCTAGCAAGAATTTATATCAACGAGATCGTAGCAAGACATGGTGTGCCGGTGTCAATCATTCATTTCATAAAGACCTTTTTGTTAGTTGTTTGTTTTGGTATTTGTTGATGGTGACGGATATCGCGATCACACCATATGGCAAGCTCTTCAGGAAGCGTTGGGTACAAAACTACACATGAGTACGGCTTACCACCCTGAGACCGACGGTCAGAGTGAGCGTACTATCCAGACGCTGGAAGATATGCTTCGAGCTTGTGTTATGGATTTTGGTGGCAGTTGGGATACTCATCTTCCATTGGTTGAGTTTTCTTATAATAACAGTTACCACACGAGCGTTAAATGCGCACCATTCGAGGCTCTGTACGGGCGAAAGTGTAGATCCCCCGTGATATGGACTGAAGTGGGAGAAAGTCAGCTTATTGGACCAGAACTTGTGCAAGAAACGACAGAAAAGATTTTTCCATGAATTAAAAAACAAATTTATTTTTTTTCAGATTAAGGAAAGGCTGAAAACGGCAAGGAGTCGCCAGAAAAGCTATGCTGATAAGAGACGTAAGCCACTTGAATTCAAAGTTGGAGACCGAGTGTTACTTAAGGTATCTCCGTGGAAAGGAGTGGTACGATTTGGTAAGAAAGGAAAGCTGGCACCACGGTATGTGGGACCGTTTGAAATAGTAGAGCGTGTTGGACCGGTAGCTTATCGACTAAAGTTACCCCAGGAGCTAAGTTGTGTCCACGACACATTTCATGTGTCGAACCTCAAGAAATGCTTGGCTGAGCCAGATGTTCAGGTGCCTTTGGATGAGATCGAGATTGATGAAAATCTGCGATTTGTCGAAGAGCCTATTGAGATCGTAGAACGAGATGTGAAAAAGCTAAAGCAAAGAAGAATCCCATTAGTCAAAGTTCGTTGGAACTCTCGGCAAGGAGCTGAGTATACCTGGGAACATGAAGACCAATTTCGGAAGAAATATCCGCATCTCTTCTCTGAAACCGTACCTCCTTCAGGTGTTGCAACCTGAGCCTTGAGGACAAGGCTCTTCTAACCGGAGGAGACTGTAACATTTTTGTATTTTCAGGTCATTTACGACGTCATATATTTCACTAATTATTTTTTTCTTCTTTCTCGTACGTGTTTACTTTTAATTTTATTAGTTAAGTTAAATCGCATAAGCTATAAATTATCAATTAGCGTAAACGGACACCAAACGAATTAAAGTTTTCGTCAAGCGAGCAATATATTATTTTTACGAAAGTAATAATCAATTTTTTTATATTTTATTTTTTTATTGGTTACGTAAATTGTTTACGTTTCGCGATAAATTACGTTTAAGCATACCCAGAACCTACAAAATTAATCTACGCTTCAACAAATACTTATGTTTATAACAAATGCTCAAAGTTTTATAAAACTTTACCTACATTCATCACTTGAGCCGAATTTACCATGAAATAAATAAACCAATACATACACTTTACAAAATTATACAATATGTTTAAAGTTACCAACTTATACTAGGCAAGTAATACTTTCATTTTGCAAATAAGATATTAGCTAGTCAATTCATTCCCTAAATTTCATGAGATGATTTCTATTTTAGGGAACCAAGTCATTAAAACCTAAAGACTTTCACAAGTCTTGACCAAAGACTCCTTAATTCTCTCATTGTGTTTCTTTGACTAGTCTTAGGACTATAAAAGGCTTGCACTAGTAAGTAAACTCACACACTTCTCATTTGCAAAGAAAAACTTCACCATATACTCCCTTTGTCTCTCTAAAACCCACGGCCAACATCAAACCACCACCAAATCCATACAAAATTTTATTTACAACACTTACTCATATTCCTACATCATATCTAAGACCTACCAAGAAAGATTTAAGGCTTGGTTAAGCCTTTACAAGAGTTAAGCAAAGAAAAAGGAAAATTAGGGTTTACTTGGAAATTAGGGTTTTCAAGATCTTGCAAGCTTGGGTTTACAATCTAAACAAGGGTTTGGATTGTGTTGGTTATCATATTACATCACCATAAGGTTATCTAAAACCCTTTATGTCTTTACAGTTATCATTTTATGTGTTTATATGTTCTATTTAGCAATATCACCATTTAGGATACTTTTAAACATGTAAAACATATTTCTACTTGTGATCATGGTTTTGAACATTTTTACATATGTTATGAGGTTGATAATATCATGAAATAATGGATATATAAGTATTGTAACATGTTGGTTAAGTGTAAACATGTATATGTATAAACTTGTAATTTAAAGTTACTTAAGAAAGTTTAAGGTTTTTAAGCCTTGTTAAGGACTTGATACTTTGGAACTCATGGACACAATATGGATCTTGGACTCTATTATATGTAAGACAAGTATATAATAAGTCTTGGAAAACTTGTGGTAAATTATTAAGTTAAAAGGTATATAAAACAAGTTATAAAAATGGATATGTATAAGTATTATAAAGGGGCTGTTTTGGTTCGACCTTGGTAACAGCCCTACCATGTTTTAAAAAGATAGTACGCCTCATGACGATTCCAAAATGATAAGAAACTCGAAAAACCGATTTATAACGAAAAAGATACGACGATTTCAAGTTTACGTTAAATATATACTTTTATAAAACTATTTTTATAAAAGTTACTATTCACCACAGAAACTTATACTTTTAAAACATCAATAAATCGATAAAACTTTTAAATACGAAGACGTGCTCGAAAGAATCGCTAAAAACGGAGTTAAAACGAATAAGTTACGACATTTACGAGATTTACGATAACTAAATCTATAAAAATAAATATATAACTGTTATGAACAGTAAAAATCACTATTCATCAGAAAACTCAGATTTTGAAAATGTTATATTTTGATAACTCGTCTTAATACGAAGGCGTGGACGTAAGAAACGAAAGAAACGGACTTAAAACGAGAAAGTTACGCCAGTTTTACTAAAGTATACTTATAAACGTTTTTACTTTATAAATATGATTTCACTAAAACGATTAGATGGTGATGTAGCTATATAGAATTATATGTGGTATTAGTTAATCAAAGTACTATATTACTAGGGAGTTTCATAATGAGGCCTCTTCGGGGTGGCGTATCGACGAGTTGTTGGATTTACGATTTAAAGTGTCCTAGCTCCTCATACGTCACTACATGACCTCTTAATTATGATAGCCCGAACGATAGTATGATGAGCTATACGACCTATAAATAATCAAAGTGTTTAGTACTTATACGACCTATATTGGATTAGGTTGCATTCGATCGTAAGCGTGACGCATTTTCTATTGTGAATACTTGTTGATTACCATTCACTCGAGGTGAGTTCATAGCCCCCTTTTTACTACGTGATTGTTTTACAAAATCTACGGGGTGAATTACATTGCTTGTTTTACTATTGGACACAAGTGTTTTTCTAAGTGTTTTCAAAGTGTTTACAAAGTGTATGCTATCCAGATTACTGCCTGAATATTATTGCTAAGTTACCTTATTGCCGTGAAGTCCCTATTTATCATGAACCGTTAATTGCTATTGTAGTAAGCGCGAGTGTTGTGGATAGATCTATCGGGACTGACAATCCCCACCTTTCCTTGGGTCACTAGTTTGATCAAGGTGCATTTAACATTGAGAGGTGTTAGGTTGTTGGCAAGCATCCTATATTCTGATTGGGGCACAAATCTAGTTAAGGCTTCGGGGTCATGAGCTTAGTGCAATAATAAACGTTTTGGACTACTGAATGTGTTTCAGAGTCTACTATTACTTCGATCTTGTGGTCCACCCTTTTTACCGATAAACCTATGATTTCACTCAACCTTTGTGTTGACTTTTAGCATGTAATTTCAGGTCCTAGGGTATGAAGATTGGAGGGGAGCCGTGGCGGATATCAATGAAGACGGATTCTGTGTTTTATCTAAAACTTAAGTCACCTTTTAGTAATATGAAGCTTTTGTTTAATTAAAAACGTATGTGGAAATGTTTATGACTTTTAAAACATATGGGACCTAATGTATGAACTCTGATATTTTGCTATGGCATCGAATGAAATCTTATCTTAAAACGTCCATTTAAGGTCGTTTCCTATATCTTGATTGTTGTACTTGACGTAGCACCCCATTGTTACCATTCCGCTGCATACCAGAATTTAGGGGTGTTACACCTGTGGCTACAGAAGCATTAAAAGTGTTGCCATCGGTAGCAAGACACTCATAGTAAGGATGCGGTCCACCACAAGTAACACAAGTTTCTTCTATAGCTTTAACGGGAGCTGGTGAAGGGGTCTTGTTTTGAAGAAGCATAGCCTTAACAGCATCAGTAAGAACGGTAATCTCTGGTAGATAAGCGGGAGTAGAAGAAGTAGTAGCATTCACTTTTGAAACAATCGGTTTGTTTCTTGAAGTGCGAACTTTTGACTTATTCTTAATAATAGTCAAAGCATCTCGAGGAGTACGGTTCAAAAGATTACCACCGGCGGCTGCATTTAGAGAATCTTGATCGGATTGTGTCAACGCATTGTAAAATGTGTTGATTTGATGCAATTCCGAAAAACCATGGTGTGGGCACTTACAGATGAGATCTTTAAAACGATCCCATGCCTCACTAAATGTTTCATCAAACCTCTGCTGAAAATTCGTGATGTCATTCTTGAGATTCGTAGTCTTCGAAGGAGGAAAGAAATAATTCACAAACTTAGAAACGAGATCTTCCCATGTATGGATAGAACGAGGGGGTTCTTTTTCAAGCCAAATCTGGGCTGCCCCCTCAAGAGAAAATGGGAAAAGCATCAACTTGATAGCGTCATGTGGAACATTCTTGTACTTAAGCGTAGAAGTGATCTTGTTAAACCAACGAATATGAGAATGGGGACCGTCCCTCTCAAAACCATGAAATTGACTCGAAGTTACTAGCGTAAGTAACCCGACTTTTAACTCAAATTTTTTGGCAAGTATAGCGGGAAGAACAATCACATCTCTGTAACCCTCGGTGGGTGCTTGGAGTAATTCCGACATAGTACGCGTATCCGCCATAGTGTCAACGGGAGTCTCTACAATAGTTCGAAGCTCGGGTTCGACTATTTGCTTGGAACGTCTACGATTACGTCGCTTCGGAATCGTGGAAGATTCAACAATTAAATTCGATGAAGAGCGGGTGCGCATGCACTAAAAACAAAATAAGAGAAATAAATCTAGAAAAATATATTTTTTAACCGATAGTCAAAGGTGCACGGTAGCTCTCTAGAAAACGCGCAAAGAAGCGGATGAGCGGGTAAGCACGAAGCGTTTTAAAAACCTTCTCCTTTCGGGTCGAAGTTCGTAGGATCAACCCTCCTTATACCTCTCTTATAGTTTGTTAATCTAAAGGTGAGCCGATTTAACAATTGACAACACGGTTTCTTTTGTTGTTTTTTTAATTTTTTGGTATTTTCAATACTTTAGGAAAAGTATTATTGGTGTTTTAAGTTTTAATTTTTTTTATTTTTTTATTTTTATAATAGAAAATAAATCCTTAAAAATAAATCGAGAAAATTAAAATATTTTTGTATTTTATAGTTTTATATAAAAGAAAATGAAAAATAATAAACAAATGTAAAATATATATTCACAAAAAAAAACAATAACTTCACGGGGAATGGTCTTCAATGCACTAATCTTCAAATTACAACGCGATAATCGTTTCACACTTCTCCGGCAACGGCGCCAAAAATTGATTTCGCGTTTATTATATATATAGTATAAGTAAATAGGCAAATTACTCTTGTGAAAGAGTAATAAGCTAATCACTAATAAAATATATTTCCGGAAAGTATTGATGAGAAAGTTACCCTTAGGAAAGGATAAAATTCAAATCGTTCCCGAGTTGTTTTCCCAACGAAGCGTAAATATTGAAAATCTTGTTTCGGTTAGTGATCGGGTGCTTGAATAATCAAAATTTTGGATTTTGGATTCTAAATCTAATAACGCAAAGGGAAAGCATATAAAGGCACGCTAATGTAGGAATGAAGGCAATTTAAAATTCTAAAAACATTTAAAACATTTAATAACTAAAAGTAACTAATTAACCAAAAATGATAAAATTAAACTCTAAAAACTCAAAATGCAAATTTCTTAAACTAAAGTGTATTAAACTAATTTTTAATAACATAAAAAAATTTATAATTTTTTAAACTAATTAAAACTATTTTTAAAACTTAATAAGACTAAAAATTTAACTAAAAATACTAAACTTAATCCCAAAATTATGAGAAAATTACTAAAAATACTAAACACTATTTTTGAGGTTTACAAAGAAAAATGACACAAAAAGCTTCAACCAATAAACTGGGAAAATTAAAAACTAACTATGCTTAAGAATTAAATGTAAGTAGACCTAAACATAACACACACAGCGGCGCAGTGTTATGGTTGTGTGTGTGGTGAAGAAGAAGGCACATGTTCGAGTCCTGAGACCTACTTTTTGTGAAAATATTTTTTTATTTTCTTTTTGAAACAGCTAAAGATTAAGCACAAATAAGCAATATTAATAAAGGACTTAAGACTGGAACTTATTATTAAGCTAGAAAGTTGGATATCAGAAAGACAGTTTGGCAAAAGACCACCAGTTAAGACTGTTAGCTTTTTGTTAAGACTATTTGGCTATTTTTAAGACTCAATACGCAATGAAAAAGACTATTAAGCTGAAAACAAACCTAAAACTAGACTAACTAAGCACTAAGACTATAAATAAGCAAAACACATAAGCTGATAAGAAACTAAAACCATTGAGACAGTTTGACACAAAAACACTTTTAAAGGACTTTTTACCAAATTTTAAGCTAAGATTAAAGGGGATACTAAAGCATGGAGAAAAAAAACTAAAACTAAAAAAACAGATTTAGATTGAGACTCAAATAACACAAATAAGCTGGAAATAAACAAATTAGCTAAGGAAATAAGCTAGAAATGATAGATGAAAATGACAGATTACATTATTATTTTTAGGACTTTTTGATCATGAAAATGACTACTAGCAGCCTAAGCATTTTAAGACTAAAAAGTTAATTTTGACACACTTCAACTTGAAAAGATTGGAAATCAAACCTCAATAATATTTTAATCAAAAAATTAAACAAGTTCTACTTAGAATTTAAACCTCTAATGAAACAAGCACATATTGATTTTGTACATTGTTTTAAAAGCTTCTTCAACAACTAGGACTCAAATCAGATGTAATTTGATGCATATGAAACCAATTTTAGACACAAAAACCACATCTCAAATGGAATTTTAAGAGCATTATCAAATAAACAGTTTGAAAACATTTAGGTCTAGTAGTTTTGGTATATGATTAAAACAAACTTCAAACTTAACAAAACTTATCTAAAACTTGTGAAAACTAGTTTAGAAACTTATTTAGAGCTTATGAAAACTGACTTGCTTACCATAAACAAGTTGCACACAATTTTGCTTAGTTTAGACTGCTTAACCCAAACACCCCTTTAAAAACTTGAAATTCTATTTTAAGCAAAATCAGATCATAATAAGCTTCAAAATGCTAAAACAGATTAAGTTCTATGACAATTAAAGACAAATAAGCAAAAACTTATAGAAATTGCATAGACTATAAGCTAAACTAATAAGCAGTTTTGACTCCTATATGAGCAGATTTTTATAAAACTCAAATTAAACTAATTGCAATGATGAAAACTAGATATTTAAGACATAATAAGCTAACATCAGACAGATTAAGCACACTTAAACACTAATAAGCACCAGATTATAGCAAATTTTAGATGCGATAACATAATTTTAGCTTTATTAGTTAAAAGTAAACATACTTGTGCCTTTGGCTCTAATCACAACGGGACTTATAAAGCTCTTAAGAGCTCAATCTACAAGCTCCAGCTTATTTACATAAGCTGGTAAAGTCCTATAAGCCCTTTCATGTCTGGCTTATCATCCACATTAAGCTTAAGATAACTTTGTAGGTAATTCTAGTAATCAGCTTATTCAGTTAAGCTATAGTAAGCTTAACTGATATAATGATTAGCTTATAAGGTAATGGGAGCTTACTTGCGGCTTATTAGGTGATTCCAACATAATTTTAGTTAAATTGCATAATTAGTAAACACACTTAAATTTAACACATTAAGAGTTACTAGAATTTTATAATAATAAAAGGTTCTACAAGCTTTTGAACGAAAAAGTAAATAAGAGAATACATAAGCTAAGAAATTTTTATTCTAAAATATACTAAATTAGATTCTTTCTGAGTGAATTCCTTGGGTTGTATTTATAGCTGAAAGCTGAGAAGCTTCTAGGTAGAAGAGGAGCGTCATCAAGATCAATCTCCACCTTGATTCATACAAACTCTAAATCCACCCTTTTAAGGCCCTTGGACATCGCTTCCACGCCATTCCAACTAATAGATTACCTCAAGGATCGCCAGTGTGGCCTGTTGTGATGTCAGAGGTAGTTCCATGTAGGACCTTCTAGAAGTGAGGGGCGTGTGGAGGTGGGGAGATTTACCCTGTTATCGTTTTTGTATAAATAAAGGGGGAGGGAAGATAAATAGTGATTTAGATCCAAGGAATTTTATCATTGACTTTAGAAAAAATTTTTCCCGGGTTTATGGATTGCCTAGTTCATGGGCTGGATTTGGAATTGGATTTTATTATGAATTGGGATTCTGGTTTTTTAAGGTTTATTTAGTTTACAGTATTTATGGACTGACCATCCTACAAAACGGGTAGGTTGGCTGTAAAGATGAATACGTCTCGGCCTTCGTTTTTATCAACACTATTATAATCTCGTGCTTGTTTTTGTCCATTTGGCTATATGTGAATATCCGTTACCTGCACAACACAATTAACAAAATAGATGAATACAATGTATTTTCTATTTGTTTTTGGTCACTTAAGCTTGTTTTAATAAAGAAAATTGATATGTGATTAAACACATATAAGGAATCAATCACTGTGAACTAGGAATAGGTCAATTCCCCTCAGGGTTCATTCCACCTAGGAATCATAGGCTAAACAAGGATGCTCGTCTTAGTTTAGTGTCACCTCAGGTTATGGTACTAATAAATTGCACCAAGAAAGAAGTACAGGATTAATTTGATCAACTTGGTAACGGTATACCTTATATCCTAGTTCTATTTCCCTTATTTTCATGTGACAAATTATTATCTAATATTCTTTCTCTTTGAGTCTTATTTCATTAATAAACTACTCGTGGGACGACCTCGGATTTACCGACTCTACACTACTCACGACCGGGTTTTCTGCCCATTAGTGCGTTTGTAAAGGTAAAATGAGTTTTATAAATGTAAAACTTGGTTAATTAATATTTCAAAAGAGAATATGCATCAAAGTGCCTTTCTGGGAAGACAACTAGCAATGACAGACTTCGTCAATCTAGAGTTGCTATAATATGGGGCATGGTCAAACAAGACTGTACGTCGATTATGCTGAATGATTGGGAGGACTTCTCATATCAAATTGACAATAGGCAGTTGAAGAAAAGAATACGTGAAATCATGCCTTATCCCCGATTCACTAAAGTCATTATTAACCATTTCATGTCTATTCACTCATCTATTCCCAAAGAAATTCCCTCTGGTCTTCACACAATCAAAGATGACGATGTTTTGAGCCGAATGAAGTTTATCAGAATTGGAGAAGACGTTCAAGAATATAGACGAGCAAATTCTAGATGCAATGCTACCTGATGATATCAAGCAAATCTGTGACATATCAGGATGTTATCAAAAACTTCACAGGCTTGATACCTTAAAGAAAACCAGAGGCAATGGTCATAAGGCAAGAAGGCTGTTGTATCTCCAAAGCCTGAATGTGTTGAAGTCTCTGATGAATCTGACTCTGAACCTGCTAGAAAATGAACTAATAGTAGAAGAGTAATTAAGAAGAAAGTCTCAATCTCTGACAAGGACAACATCATTCCAGAACCAGATGTCGCTTTGGAGTTAGCTAAATCTATGAGCTTGACTGAGGCTGTAGAAGAGGAAGCAGCAAGGCAAGTTCATACTACTTATGAAAGGATTGTGATAGAATCTGACCCCGAGCCTACTAGAAGAATACCATCGGGTATTGCCTTCATAGATACTTCTAGTGTGTCAAAGAAGATGTCTCTTGATCCATCTTAGAAGATAAAGGGTGTTCAAACACTAACTCCTGAAGAACAACTTACTGCTAACACGATGCAAGCACTCAAAGCTAGCAGAAGTCAGTTACTTACTGGAGGCTCAAGTGAAGGAACTGGTGTTTCATAAGGGGTTTCCAATGAGTCAACAGTCATCCCTGCTACCTCAAGTAAAGGAACTGGTACTAAACCAGGGGTTCTCGATAAGGAAAAAGTCACTTTTGAAGCCAAAGCTAATGTCTTACTTGATTAGGGATCAGAAGAAGAGAGTGAATACTTCAAAGAATAAAATGTTGATGAAGAGATTGATTAGTTATATTCTTATGAAGACAAAGAAAAGAAAGATAATGATGATGATGACAAAAGTATCGATATTGAAGAGGCTGATGATGAGCAAACTATTGATGAATTTGTGCGAGACATATGTGGACAATGGTGATGTAAAGATGCTAAGTTGCAGAATCTAGGAACTGTGATGGAAGAAATTATGGATACGACAAAGCAGTTGCTGAAAAAGACAAAGAAGTCAAGGACTGATGAAAAGAAAGCTTAACTTCCTCCATCAAGCTCTAGCTTATTTGTATCTTTAGGTTTCGGTAATCAATTTCTTAACCTTTCTTCTGATAAATCTATAGTTAGAACTCTTAAGGATTCTGCGGATGCTGAAATTAACTCTTTACTAGATGTTTAAATCTAACAAGAGATACCATAAATCCTCAGTACCTGTTTATGGATCTTGACCCTCGTGTTCTACTCACAAATACCAGAATTTCCTACCGTAGCTTCAGTAAACAAAGCATCTCACTTACCCTCTCTATGGTTTCCCACATATAATTATTCTTCAACAAACAACAACACCAATCCTTACACTACCAATAACAACCAAAGCTCCACCAATCACACCAGAGCTCTAGTTGTACAACAATTCCAGATCCATCTCACTGATATCAGTCTAAGAGTCATATGTCCTAGAGGCGAAAGATTTTCAAGAGTTCAAGCGGTTGGGACCACATACCAGCACTCCTTTACTTCACTAAAAAGATCTAAAATTCCTTCACTGTATGATGATATCTTGGATCTGGTATAGGAGATACAACTTCAAAGGTGCTTCATAAACTACGGAGAAACTGTCATACAACAATATCCTTGCAAGTTAATTACAAGGATGTGATTGAAGAGTCAGTGTAAGCAAACGTTATTAATGAGGTCAAGAATTACATTGCCAAAGTTTCTACCAAAGGAAGTATCTGACTTCGCTAATCTGGTGATTCAAAGCACGGTAAAGAAAGCACTTGAAAAGACTCCAACAGCATTAGCTCAATCTTCCTCTAAGCGCTCAATCTTTCTTAAGCAGCAGAGGTCATTATTGGTATGACTGAAGAATATTCTCTTTGAAAAGATAGACAAAAGCCACTCCTATTTGACACATGATAAGCATCAACCCTTATATGATGCTTTGTTCAATTCATTGTATCTTGATGATGTTATTGCACGTGGTCAAGCGGATCTAGAGAAAATTCTTAGAAAAAGAGACCGAGATGACAAAGACCCTTCAACTGGACCAAAACGGGGTAAGAAGACCAAGAGAAGTAGAACCAAAGAGTCTGAGCCATCAAAGAAATTCTACCACCAATGAACTCATCTAAAGGTACATTCTCATGCCGAAACTTTTACTTGGCAAATCTGTGACTGCAGAAGAGCCAGTTGAAGAACCAGCTGTTGAGATGGCCTCAGATGATATTAAACAAACCATTGATGATGTGGTTAATGATGTTGATCAACCACCATATGACACAACTCAAACTAAGGACAAAGCTCTAAAGTATGACTGGTTTAAACAACCTCTTCGGCCTCTTACTCCAAATCCAGAGTGGAACACACGTTAAGTCATTGATGATCAACCTGAACACCCTTGGTTTAACAATATGTTGTTTGCTGCAAAGGATCCACTCACATTTAATGAACTCATGGCCACTCCTATCAATTTCTCTATGTTTATGATGAATCGTGTGAAGATAGACAAGCTCACTTAGTTGGTCCCGTCTACACATTTCTGAAAGGCACATGCCAAAGTAGTATTGAGCTCGAGTACAACATAGAAGAATGTTATAAAGCATTGACTAACCAACTTGACTGTAACAATCCCGAAGGAGATCGTTGTCCTTATGACTTGAGTAAACCTCTTCCTTTAAAAGTTCGTCCAGGTCGTCTAACCGTACCTTTAGAATACTTCTTCAATAACGACCTTGAATATCTGAAAGCATCAGATCTAGAAAAGAAGTATACTACATCTATCACGAAGACAAAGGCTGCCAAGATACGAGTTAGTGGGTATTGAAGACATGATCCCTAATCTATGGAGTGTTACCAAAGTAGGTTATAACAAAGATGTTGAGCGTGGAATCAAACATTGGGGTCCCATCGGAACAATCTTTTACCTGTCTTAAATCCAACCAAATTCTATATAAGTTAATGTCTATTAAACTCAGAAGTTCGAAGTGTGGTTAGTATTGGTTAAGGATTGGGGGGATCTACGACTGATCAACAAACTGCATGGTTATGGTCATTTGGAAGAGATAGTGATGAGAAGAGTTGATCGTCAAAAATACAAGCTCAAAGAAGGCGACTTTGTGAATCTACACCTGAACGACATAGAGGATATGCTTCTTCTTGTTGCTCAACACAAGTTATTCAACCTCGAAGGCAGTGAAATTGTTGACTTGGTGGTGGCATTGCGCATGTTCACTAGAAGTCTCATCATCAAAAGAAGAGTCGAGGATGTCCAGCTTGGTGTAGAAAGTTACTAGAAAAAGCTCAATCTCACGAAACCTTAACAGGATTTTCTCGAAATCTCTGCCAAAGAACTATACACACCATCGTTTGATCCACTTAGAGCTGTCTATGAAGATTTGAACAAACAAAAAAGAGTCATGCGGGCTGATGAGCTCTACAAGTTCTCGGACGGGACTCTCAAGTTAGTTCATGATGAACTTCATCACAAAGTACTTAATTTTCGCTTGGGATACAACGAAGAGATGTCTAGGATAAAATTGTCAGCTACATAAAAGAGGAGGTCAAAGCTCATGGTCGAACTCATTGACAAGTAAATGCGAGAAAGGCAGATCATTAGGAATCTAGAAAGATTGGTTGGTGCTCAGGAACTAGAGATGGACTACAGGCTGATGCAGAGGACAGCATGATTTTTTCATACTCTGTCTTCTTTCATGAAAGGTCCAATCTCCTTATCTATCTTGTGAATATGTAAAATAAGTAGTGTAGACTTGTAAAATAGGCAAATATAAAGTATTTGAGTATAAATTTTCAAGAATTTCTTAGTAAATTTAAAATCTTTCAAATTTATGTACTCAACACTATATATTTATATATCCCTTATAAATTAAGGGGGAGCATTAAAATGTTCCTAATAAGGCTTGCTAATAATCAGAACATTTTTCTCCCCAAATAGTTTTCAAACATATTTAAATCAATTGATATCCAAAATTTCAAAAGATTTGACATTTTTGATAAGGGGAGAAAATGTGATTAAAATATGCAACTTGTAATAAGTGATCTGTAAAGACTCTAGTGCGGTCTCCTCCCTCTCCATGCTAAACAATTTCGATTATCAATGCATGTGTTGAGGGGGAGCATTTTAAAAAAGTAAAACTATTAAGGTACAAAATGTTTTGATATAGTTATCATAAGTACCTTGATTGAGTTTTTCCAATATGGTTTTAAGGCAATGAGAACAATACCTAAAGACCGACCATGTGATTAATTTTATGAACTTATAATGTGTTTAAGGTTAAGTATATGTTCCCATGATTCGGCCAGAACCAGAGGGATCTACCTAGGGACATTCCTTTAGGTAGAATAGAAGTCCTTAGGTATGATTACAATGGAGTAAAAAGTGAGAAAGGGGGAATTAATGCTGACTAAGACAGAGCTAACACTGAAATAAACCTAACAAGGTGTTAGTGATGAAGTCTTGGTAAGAATTAAAGGGTTTGAAGAATGAAAATAAGTGTAAAGATAAAGGGTGAAAATAAAGAAGCCCTCCTTACACTTAGGCAGAAACCGGGTCAATACATATGCTATCAGAAACACTAAGCTGTTGTATGGTATTGAAGATAGTCATCATGGACCCAATGATGCAATGCACAACCTTCCCTAGCCACTCAAGGTCTCTCAAAAGACTCTTGTTTCATTTCTCATGGATATTAAACACATTTATCGACTTTCTCACTCCGAGTTAGTTGATATTGAAAAGGTAGAAGTCTGCTCCAGCCTCCGATTACTAAAACCAAAATGCATTATCGAGTCTAGAGCCAATAAGAGATCATCAATACATCTCATTAGGACACTAATCAAGTATATTTGTTATTCATACACTGTGAAAACAAGTAATATCTTAAGAGTCCTATACATTATCCTTGTGATATTGCCAGAACATCAGAGTGATACTTAAGTAATCAAAGTGACGATGGAAATCCTTCCAGAGCTAACATCAAACAAGCTCTACAGTAGGTGACTTGTGAGATCCTACATAACTCTGATATTTTGCTATGGCATCGAATGAAATCTTATCTTAAAACGTCCATTTAAGGTCGTTTCCTATATCTTGATTGTTGTACTTGACGTAGCACCCCATTGTTTCCATTCCGCTGCATACCAGATTTTGAGGGTGTTACATGTACGCTTCTGTGTACTTATCCTTAACAACAAAAAGAGAAGTCTTTTCGGTCTTGAGTTTAAAGATTCAAAACATTCCAAGTTTTGAAACTCAAGAAAATGACTTGTGTATACTTTGCTACACAACTAGCGCTTTCTAAAAAGGAAAATGTACGACAAAAAGTATATTTTATCCTTTAAAGATTAATTTTCTTTAACTCGATCAATTTTTCTCAAAAAGTGTTTATCAAACATGCTCGAATTAAACAAATTTTTCAAAAATGTTGGACATAAAATTAGAATCAGTTTTGCCATTTAAATGAAAAAAGATTGTCAAGAAAATTTGAACGCTCGAACAAATCCAAGAAATGTTTCAATAGACTACGGTCTTTGTTCGAGGGGAAGAATGAGCTTTTATATGAAAATTTCCAAAAATATTCATCAATAATTCGTCAGTATTAATCAAGAAAAATGATCAAGAGATTTTGAACACTCAAACAAATTCTACAACTCTTTAAATAGAAAACGGGTATTTGTTTGAGGGGGATTATTTTCAGAAAATTAAAATTTTCAAAATGTATTGTGTAAATGGTTTTGGAAAAGTGATTAATTCGCTTAAGTGGTCATCATTTGAGGGGGAGTTAACAAGATTAACTCAGGAACTATGTTTGCAAAATAGGTTTAAAACTCAAGGGTACTTAGTGTAACTTTAATTAGTTATCTATCTTTAGGACCTAAAATGTTAGCTAGTTTCATATTTAAGGTGTTAGGGGTGATTCCAAGATTTCTTACTATATATATAATATAAATATAAATATATAATAAATATTTTCAAAATATCAATAATAGAGAGAGTTAAATTTTGTAAGGCTTTAAAGAGATTCATTACTTCTATCCAAAGTAAAATCCAAGAAAACCCTTCTCGGGTCGTGTCCCGATGAGGCGTGAATTTGAAAATCGAGAATCGGTTTGTGGAACAATGCTTGAATAATCAAATTGTGATTTGGGTTTTCTAATTCTACGGGAAAAACAAGTAAGGGTAAACTAAAAATGAAAGCAAATAAGTTAAAAATACGAAAAACGTTAACGGGATAAAAAACCGTTCATTAAAAAAACAAATTCTACAAATTTAACCCTACGAAAGCAAATTTAATTTTTAACAATCCTAAATGATAAAAGAAAATTTTTTAAAAAAGAATTATATTTTTTTGACTTTTTTTAATTTATTATGAATTAAAAACTGTTTTAATCTAAATTAAATATTAAAAATACTAATCTAAATCATAAGAATCTAAAAAAATCAGGAAAAGTGCATTGAACAATGCTGGTTTTATGAAAAATAAAATGGTGAACACAGCTTATCAAATGAGCTACGAAATAAGCTTAAATAAGCTGTTAGGCAAAAAGGGCTAAAAATGGGTTAAAAGGAAAATGGGGTAGACTTATAAATGAAAAAGACCCCAAGGCAGTTGGTTGTGTGTGGTGTGTGAGAGGTGTTGGCTATAGAAGGGGAGGTCACAGGTTCGACCTTTGTGACCTCTCTTTTTTGTAAAACATTTTTTTAAAACTTATAAAATAAGCTAATGTGACAAACTTTAACAAAGCAACTTTTTACAAAACTAAAAATTAAGCTAGGAAAAAGCAAAATAAGCTGACAGAAAGCTACTTTAACACTAATTGAAGAAGGACTAAACTGTTGGGCTTATTTAGAACATAATAAGCAAAAGAAAACTTAAATAAGCTAAAACAGATACTCACCTAAACCTAATAAGCAAATATGATTAAAAAATAAGCAAGGAAAATAAGCTAAAGACACAGAAAAGGTAAAGACATATTTCATAAAAAAAAATAGACAAATAGGCTAATAAGCAACTTTTAAGCCAATTTTTAAAAGCCATAAGCTATCCTTATGGCTTAGAGACCAAAAGGAAAAATGAAGCTTATACAATAAGCTTCCTAAATCAGCTAAGAGAAAACAGTTTGAAATTCAAATAAGCTATGAAAAAGTTAAGACAAAAGTCCTGTTCAGACAGATTTTTCTATTTTTGGTTTTTCAAATTTTATCAAAGTGCTAAATCCTAAACTCCAGGCCTAAAAACAGATTATCTAATAAGCTCTAAACCTTAAATTAAGCTTTCCTACTTAAAGATCATATAACTAACTACTTGTGCAGCCATTTTCAGAATCTAAAACATCTATTTGCTAATCTAGATTTTAGATCAAAAAGTGATCAAAAGACTGATTTACCAAGTGTGTTTAACTGAAAATGGGTAAAAATTAGAAACCAATGAAACAGTGCTTGAGCTTTTGCTACCAGATGATGTACTTGAATTTGAGTGCATTTTGAACTTGTAAAAACAACTTTAACAACTTAAAACTAAAAATCAAACTTATGCATTCTAAAACTTAAAAAATCTCCACAGACTTTAACATTTTCTTATGAAAACTTGCAAACTAACTAAAACTTGATTTTAACTTGCCTAAATCTAATCTGAAACTGATTTAACATTACTTATGGCTAACCTAAGTTAATTCAAGTGTCAAAACCCACTTTGACCCATTTTGACCCACCCTAAAACAGTTAACCAAACACCCCTTTAAACCATATTTTAGCATATTTTAGACTATAAAAAAGAAATTTAAGCCGAGACTTTGTATAACCAGATTAAAACTAAGACACATAAACATAAAAAAACAAGTTTCAACAAGATTTAAGAACCTAAATAAGCTGAACCAGATTAAGCTACCTTTTTTTAAACTTATAAGACAGATTTTTGGAAAACTAAGAACAAATGAATTCAAATTACAAGCTACACAAAATTAAAACTAAACATCATTCATAAGCATCAAATAAGCAAATACAACCAGAATTTAAGCAACAATAAGCCAGAATAAGCTATAAGCTAACTAAGCAGATTTTAAAGGAAAGGTTTGAGATGGGACTTACAAAAGTCCAAGCTTTTGTGAGAATTAGCACCCAAATTCTCACCTAAACTAACATATGTGCTTACCATAAGCTCTAAACCAAGGTCATCCATAATTTACCTTGCTCCAAAAAGCTCAAATCTATAAATTTGCATAAATGAAACAGTTAAATCCCACAAAATCTATTTTGAGAGCTTAAATGAGATTAAGAGGGTTTATAAGCTTATAAAGGCTTATAAAAGGAACTTGTAAACACAAAATAACTTGAATGCATAAGCTTAAAAGACAGAATTTGGAAACTTGGGAAAACTGAAATTTCATTAATTTTAAAAGGATTACAAAGCTTTGAAATGTAAAGACAGAAATTTAAAGACAAATAAACATAATTTAGAACATTTAAAAGTAAATTTAAAACTAAAACTACACTAGATGGTTTCAACTATTGACTTTTAGTCCTATATATAGACTTCAAATGAAGCTCGAGCTTCTTGTCTTGTGTTTGTTGTGTTTGTTGTGATTGTTGTGTGAGGAGCTTCAAAAGTCATCATCAAGCCATCCATTTATCTTCGTCCCCAAGCAAAGTAATCTGAGCCCTCCATTTTTTGTCTTCTTTTATCTATGAATTAGGTTGTAGAGGATTGCCAGCGTGTAAATTAGGGTTTGTGAAGTGGGGTTAAGGGATATAGACGTTTTGGGGGTGAAGGGTCTTTGTGGGGTTGAGGTGAGACAGGGGAGAGTGAATAGTGGGATTTGCATTTTGGCGGGAAACGTTTGTAATGTTTTGGGGATAAGCAGGTTAACGGGCGTTTGCCCTGTTTTGGTTATGTGTTTGCACCGTTTGTCCTTTTGGACTGACACTGTTAGTCCTTTAGGACTAACGGTGAAAAGGTGTTAAAAGTGTAATGGGCTAACGGCTGTTAAGTGGGTGTTGGGCTTTTTAGTTGGGCCAGGTTTATATTAAAAGGGTTTTGGACTTTTTTTTATCATATAAAGCTTATACAATAAGCTTAATGGGCTGACCCGGCCCATTAATTTGGGTGCGGGTTGGTCCATTAAGATTTCTTCGGTTTCGTCATCGGCCTTGACTTGTTGACTTTCTGGGTTGACTTTGACTTTGACTTTGACTTTTTCATGCTCTTTTCATTCTCGTGCTTGGTTTTGTCCGTTTTGTCTTTGTTTTTTCCTTTTCTTAGATATCCGTTTCCTGCACAATATAAATGCAAAACACATAAATATAATGTATTTTTGATATGTTTTTAGTCTTTTAAGTCCGTTTTTATAGGCAAAGGGTATATGTAATTGAACACATACCAAGGGGTAATGCTTAAACTTTAGGCTTAGTTTAACAGATTTTAAGACCTCTAGGGACTAATATAGCCAAAAACCGAATCCCCTCCCTTTTAAACCCCTCTAACCGATCCAATGCATACACATAACACATTTCACTAAAATTTACTCCTCCCTTTTTCTTTCTCTCTAGAATCGGCAAAACCACAAGACCAAACAAGAGTTCGTTTTTAATCAAAGGTAAAACATGAAAGTCGTTAATAAACATCTTCTAATCACTCTTACAACAAGAATTTTTTTTATCTCTTCACTAATCTTGCAAAATCAAATATTTTTGATTTAGGGTTCATAATTATTGAAAGTGTTTGGATGATAAATTTTATTGAGGGTTTTTGTAGGTAACGATATTACTAGACTTGTGTTAGCTCGAATTTAAGTGAATTATTGTTTAACTTGATCAAATTGTGGTGTTTGTGGCGTGTTCCCAACCGAACCACCTTAAGGGTGTGTTTGTTTTGATTGTTTAAATGTAAAGTGATGATTTGTTAGCTTAATATCATTAATCTTGCTAGTTGATAACAAAAATATTTAACCTTGAAACCTTAATCACAAAGACTAGAGATTTCTAAAGGTGAAGACAAAGTTGTTTGATGAAATGCTTATGAAAGACTTTGCTGAAATTAGAGTTCAAGACTTGAAGACATCAAGATAATGAAGACTTGATGTCCAAAACCGACCCATATGAGCCGAAGCTCATGGATCGGTTGAACCATTCCAACCGACCCATGTCTCGGTCGGTTAGCCGAGTCCAACCGAACCATTATGGTCGGTCGGTCAAGGTCTAGCCGATCCATGGCTTGGTCGGTCGTCATAGTCCAACCGAACCTTGATTCGGTCAGTCACCATGGTTCGCCGATCCTACGTGATCGGTTAGCTATTGGTCCGAGTCCAAATCCACCAAAGCCCAATGAATTGAAGCCCAAAATTGTCTTGGACCATTTAAAGCCTAATAAGACTTTATCCCGTTTCAAGCCCATTATCATTTGGCCCAATGTTCAAACCCACCATATCATACTATTTGACCCGGTTTAAAGGACCATTGGACCGGGACTAAGTTTGACTTAAGTTTAACCCTCTTCTCGTGTTGACCAAAACGATAAATTTTTCACGACATTTTATTTATATAAACACTAAAAGATTCAAAATTTCAAATATCAAAATAAAAAGGTTTTAAATAATTCAAAAAGTTTACAAATTTTAAAAGTGTTTAAAACTTAATAACTTTTTCAAAAAGTATTAACGTTTTCAAAATCACGAAAATAAACAGGATTATTTAAATGAGTATTAAAACGGATATATGTAATTGTATAAACGACTACGTTATACGATTTTTAATATTTCGTAAATTTAATCTCAAAAACCTTGAACTTAAATGATTAGATCGTTGACTTAGTTTGACCATGTCTATGAATTTTGACCGTTGACTATGTCTGTGTCGTTGACCGTCGACCAAGTTTGACTTTCCTAATCTTGTGCTTATTAAGTTCTTTTGATATGAAATTGATTATGTTTCTATATGATTGAATACATGTTCTATCTGTTATCTGAGAAAATGTCAAAAATAGTTTATCAAGTATTTCTATATCAAAACAAGCGCTAGCGATCTAAGTTGTTAAACAATTTAGTGACCATTCGGTTTTGAATATAAGAATATTTCAAAATAAATTATCTTTCTCATTAAATGTGTTATACTTGGATATATCTTTCATAAATTTCACCACAGTGCACTAGGATATTATTTATAATACTCATGCTCGATCTTCGGATTAAGCCTACTAGTGAAGTGGTTTACTGTACTGGTACTTGTACTATGTATGGTATTCCCGAGGCACTTAGTCTTATAAGAGATATTTTCCAAAAATAATAGTAATGATGTGTGCAGATTTTATAAACTTTTTGCTACAGATTTTACACGTCATTATCTATTGATTTTCAAAATAACACAATGCCTTTACAAACTGAATTTCCAAGACAAAAGTTCCTTTGAGTCTACTTTGAAATAATTTGACTGAGTTACTGATAAATCAAGATGGCTAATAGGGCTAGTTGTCACCTAAAAGCTGATAATGTATCCCTTTAGCAAATCAGTGTATCTTCGGGGCTTAAGGTTATTTTACTAAAAGGAAAACTCATTCTCATGGGAAACAATCATTTTTGGAAAAGTTTTTCTTCCATACAAAAAATGCTATTTCTCTAAAGATTGGTAAGATAAACACTTTTAAAAGCATGAGAAAATTGAAAAATTCTCGTTCATTCTTCCATCTTTTATCTCGTAGAAATAGTATCCAAAAACTTAATTTTAAGTTAGGATAACTAAAAACAGAACGAGAGATAAAAATCGTATGTGAAAAGAAAAGAGCATACGTCTTATGTCAGCAAAAGCAAGAACAAAGGCACATGAGAAAGAAAATGACATAAGTATGGACAAAAAGAAATGCTCGTCTATACAAAACAGACAAAGTGAATAAAAATAGAAGATGAAATAAATGTTCTTAAGTTTGTATTCATGTGAAACTAATCAAAGTTTGAATCTTATTCTCAGAATTCAACATGTCAAGAACAAATTCTCAAGCTGAAATTGTCTCTGAAGAACAGCTGGTTCCACGTGCTCACAGACTTGTCATCAAGAAGAACAACCAGCGTGTCACTTCAGATTCACATATCATTGATACAATGCTGAGATTTGTCGTTGAAATTTTAATACACCACAAGCTATACAAGCCGGTTTCCTTAATTGCAACCATACCGCTCATCTACCTACACCAGTTTTGGACAACCATCATTCACAACAAAAACAACCATACATTCACTTTTGAACTAGACACTCATAGTTTCACTCTCACACATGGACTACTCAGAACTGTATTGCAGATGTCTCCTCTTGATCACAACAACACTTATACCAAACCTCCCTCAGAAAACCAAATTCTTGGATTCATTAAGACACTTGACTATGATGAAGATCCTGATACAAAGATGAGTGTTGTCTAAAAATTGGTTGCTCTAAGACTTCATCAACCGTGGAGAGCTATTCTGAGTGTTCTCAACAGAAGTCTTACGGGAAAAGACTCAAGTTAGGACACAGTTAGACTTCCAATACTTCAGATATTATGGGGTATCGTTCACTCTGCAAATTTAGACTTCACATCATTAATTTAGGACGAATTTGAATGGCAAATAGTTGAAAGATCATCCAGACCATCAAAAATGTCTAAGCTATTGTACACCCGCTTCACCAAGTTTATCATCAACCATTTTCTATCAAACAACAAGAGTATTCCTTGCAGATCAAGTTACAAGTTGCAGTTCACAAGATGATCAACCCATAACCAAATTGTCAAACATGGTTAAAGGTGACTACAAGTTTAGAATGGAGATTCCTGATACAATGATCAGTGATGCAATCAAGAAGTTAGCAGGATACAAATTTTATATGGCTAAGAAAGTGGAAAGTAAGAATGCTAAAACTGTTGATGCACCAGAAGAGCAACATGTATCTCCAGTCAAAAGTAGAAGAGGAAAAGGATTTATGTGTTATGGTGATCAAGCAGTAAATATTCCCAAGAAAGATGTTGTGCCAAGGAAAATAAGATCTCTCACAGTCGTTGAAGAAACAGTTGTAGGTGAACTTGCAAACTGCATCAGTATTCAAGAACCGCGCACTCAACCACGTCGAAGGAGTCAATTGACAATTGACAACCAAATTGACGATGTTGTTGTAGATACATATGCTGAGTGGAGACATAAACTCAAAGGTCTCGCAGTTGATGATCCATCAGTTCAATCATTGTTAAACTTACAAAAAGGATCAAAAGCTAGCAAACTTGAGAGTTTGAAGCAAAAGAAGCAAACAGTTGTAGAAGAAGGATCGAGTGCTGCTTACAACAAATACTATGCTTTATCAGATACTGATAGTGATACAATACTCTACTCTTTAAGATCAGACAATACAGAGGAAAGTGAAAATGAAACTGAAGATGCTGAAGAATCTAATATGGATCTATCTGATGATAATGATGATGTTGCAGGGTATGGAGTGTTCATGCATAACAAGTTTACTACAATACCTAATTCTACCTACCTCAGTCCGACAGTTACAAGTTCATCTCTAGACTTCATTCAGACCTTGCTAGATGAAACACGTGTAAATGAATTGACGGATTTTATGGGTCATCCAGTGTATACTGATGCTCAAACAACCTTGGTGGTGCATAACCCAGAGGGAAATCCTGATCTAACAAGCTATATATAAGGTGTATCCGAAGTACCACTTGGTACACATGCAGATGTTCTAGCAACAAAATGTTTACTGCAGGAAATGTTCCCAGACGAGAATGCTCATCATTTTCATCTCCACCAGCAACTAAAACGTCATATCCTACCACATATCCCTAACCAAGCTTACTCCAAGCTAAAGCAAAGAAGCTAATGCAAAAGGCGAAAAATAATATGAGGAAGATCAACTTCAAGAAGGCAGTTACATAGAAATTCAGAGAATATGATTAGAAGCTGGGAGCTCTTACAAATTTCAATGTTTCTAAAGCATTTGAAAAAGTTGTCCAAGCAAAAGTTCTGACAGAATTAAAGAAGCTTCTACCTACTTTTATCCCCAAAGCCATTGTAAACTATGTTAGGCCTCGTCTTATTGCTCGATGTTATGAAAAACAACCAAATCAGTCTGTTCACTCAATCATGAACCTCCGCTAATGATCTCTCTGAATTGGATTTAAAGATGGTTTTTGATATTTAAAATCACTCAATTGTTGAGTAACAGATGGTTTTACAAACTTAGTATCCACAGACTTTCCTTTCAGCTTTGCAATGAGTTGCTTTAACTTACGGATTGCAATGTTCTTGTCTTAAAGTTGAGCTTTCAGTTCATTAATCTTAAAAAATGCAGGAAATTCAGGAGCATCCTGATTTTTACATTTTCTTTCATTCTAAAAACTTTTGTTTTTATGTTGCAAAGACAGTTCAAGAGAAATACAATGTTTCTCAAGTTCAATAAACTTTTTGGACAATTCATTAAACGACTTGTTTTTGACAGTTTCATTTCTTTTTAAAAGCTCATTTTCAAGACGTTCACGTTCATCCAATGCTTCCAAATAATCACATGACATAGCAGAATATTCATCAAGAGTTGTATACACACCAAGTATAGCATTCATGTGATCAACATAGTAATATTCCTTAGAAAGTCTATCGATTTCGTTTGAAAACTGTTTTTTAGTCTCAGGTTGAGATTGAAGAGATTCAACTTTATTTTCAAGAGATTTAAATTATTTTAAATATTCAACCATTTCTCCTTTCAAAGTATAATAAAATTCAGAAACAGCAGTTGTTAAACGTTTAGCAGTTGGGTTTAGTTTTTGTTCAATGACTGCTTTCATTTCTGGACTAACTGGAATGTTCCAGTATTTGTCATTGATTATTTTGAAATAGTATGCAAGCCCATTGTGAAAAGACTGAACATCTTGTTTTATAAAATCGAATTTTTTACAACTTTTACATTTTTGAGACCATGGAAGTGTTTCGTCCATTTGTTTTTCTAACAAAATTGTTTTCTTTAGAAAAATTCCTGCGTGTGTACATTCTTTTCAGGTGTATAAATCACTCGTGAATTGTTTAAAAATTATTTTTGTTTAGCTGACTTTTCACGTTGAGGAAAAAACAATTCGTAAAGGTTATTTAAGTTTTTATAATCAAAAGGTTTGATTAAATCACTTAACTTTGATCGACTTTCTTGGGCAAGACGGACAGTTTCGTTAGATTCAGGAGCTAACAATAAGATTATCATTATAGCATCCTATATCATACAAGTGTGAATTCGCACTTTGAGCTTTCTTGAGGTACTGAGGTTTGAAAAAACTTATTTTACAATTCTTATTAAGCATATTCATTGTTTGAACAGACTGACCGGTTTTATAAACAATGTTGTTTAAATCTTTGACTTGTTTTTCCGAACTTATTACCTTTTTGATTTCTTTATCTTCACGTGTTTTGAAAAACTTTTCTTGTTACTCTTTTTGAAATAAACTTGTTGAAATTGTTCGTTTATGTGCAGACAACTCGTTTTTTTCATTTCTGAAATCCTTTTATTCAAACTTAATATTTTTGCAGTATAAGCACTAAAAGATTTTTAGTTTTGACTTTTTGTTCTTCGAGTAAACCATAAGTTGTTGCACATTTATCATGAGCATTTTTCATAAAATCAGTATCTTGGTACCTCTTAAGCTCAGTATTTATGTGACAACCGTGACTAAATCAGGTTAGTTTAACCATTGGTGTTAGTCTGATTATCTGTTATGTGATTCAAATTAGGTGCATATGAGATACATGAGTTATATATGAGTGAATGATGCAAGAAATGGGCGATATAGTCATTTCATTTCGTTGAAAATGATGCATATGAAAATGAAAATTTATAGTAGTGGCATTAGTTTATTTATGATGAAATAATTTATCGTGTGCGAGTCGTTAAG